>JAOANR010000010.1:12011085-12120204 GCA_030278955.1 Hygrophila difformis | reverse complement strand
AGATTCTTGGCTTACATATTATTGGAGACATGTCCCACACAGGGGAGGGGATTATCTTGTACAGATAACTTTCCACATGCAACATCAGAAATTGGAAACCTGTTAATAGTAAAGGGTGATTGTCTTGGCGAATATCTTTTTTATGCTTGGAAAGGGTTGCTGATGCCATCAGAGATTGAGTGGAATCGAAGGCCTGGAAAGCTATTCCTATCTCTACGTGTCCGGTATATTGCTTATAACCTTTCTTTTTTTTTTTTTTTTTTTTGAATGAATTTAGGTGAGAACAAATTTGAGCTGGCTTAATGTTGTGTGGAATGTTACAGTAAATTTCGGAGGCTTCAGGCTAAAGAATAAGTTCTGCTAAATCTTCTATCCTTTCTGTTTGCCTTTGTGTTTATCGGTTCATGAGAGCAAATCTTGAATTGTGTTGATGAAATAACTTTCAGACCTTTCGCACTTATTTGGGCGTCCGACTTGGCAGTGGCAGATGGATGCTTATTTATTTGACTCTGTTCTTTTGAAGTCGTATTGTCTAATTGAAAACATGGCATCCTCAATTGTTCTCCTTGGCCAGGAGGAGAACCTTGATCCAATGGGCTACTACTCTGCCCTGCCCGCTCACGTCGTCTGGGCTCTGTATCTCATCTATGTTAGATGCAATGAATTGGTGTTTTCTATTTGCCGAGTTGATAGAAAAGTTGCATTGTGTTGATTGGGGGGATAAGAAGGAAGATGAGATGGTCTAGGATTAGCAAAACTGGTGGGATTCATGGATTCTAATATATGCTCAGCTCTACAAAAATAACTTGTTTAATGTTTTTTTTTTCTTCTAGTTGATAAATTCATAAATTTACATGTTTAGTTTGCAGTAAGAAACTGGGAAGTTGTCTACTTGTGTTCTATATATAGCCTGTACCTCTGAATTCTTTCCATGGTACATTGATATGCATGTTATTTAGTGAAGTGAACCAAGAGTATACATACACAGAAAAAAAATAAGAAATTACTAATATAAATAGATAGAATGATAGTATATCCATTGGGGTGAGGAGGGAAGGCAAGGCAAGATAGATACCTAACCTCCTTGTGAGTTGTTACCATATGTGGTGGTGGTTCTGCTGCCGCTGCAATTAAGTTATGGCAATAGCAGCATTGGTTTACATGGAAATCCATAATCATCTGCTGCTGTCGTCGTCTTCAATCTTCCAGCTGGTGAATGACAGTGTTCTCCTTCGGTGGTAGTAGTACTGTAGTATGGGGAGATAGTATTTTGGTGTGTCCATAGCCGGCCGCCGGCGGGTAAGGAGTTGTTGCAAAACAAAATTTGGCCGCATATTATTATTATCTGGTTCTTGTTGCAACAATAATATACTTAGTAGTAATTATTAAGATGACAGTGTCAGTGAGTGTGTATGGGCTGGATGGTTAGTGCCGAAGAAGGGCGGGCAATTAATGGGCCTGCCTGATACTACTACAATTAATACGATTCACACCTGGACTAGTGATGGTGACAGACACGTAGGCACATTCCTTTCAACACCCACCAAGCCCAAGGTATGCCAGTCAACTGGTGTCATCCCACATCGAAACTTCGAAATTTTTTCCTCTCTTTTTATATCCAGGGACCACCAAAATGGTCACGACCTTACTTGAACAGGATCTGTTCTATAGGGTTGTACCTCTTTATCCTTGAGTTCTAAGGAGACAAGAAATCAAGTCTGGTGGATGAACCATGGCTGCTCGACCAGAGCGTGATTAATAGCACCTGTGGCTTGGCTTGCTGAGCCATCTGTGCAGTAGAGGATCGTTCTTGGCTGGCTCAGGCCAGATTGAGATGGTCTTGCAGCTGTCTGACAGACTTCAATCCCCCCCTTTTTTTTAAAAAATCAATTTTTCTGCCCTAGGGTTCAATTCAGATGCAGGCAGTGAAATTGAACAGGAGCAGGCAGACTCCAGAGTATGAAGACAAATAACCAGTTTAATTAGTAAACTTACAGTGTAGTTGGAGAAATATATGTCTTCCTGTTTGTTTTACGCAGAAGGCACGAAGACAAATTTCCTAATTTTAACAGTCTGCACAATCTCACTGCATTGTCTTTGCAAATTGCCATATTGTAATTGTGTACTTGTACCTTTTACATCGGCAAAGATCTAAACGGAATACAACAAAATCAGGTTTGTATTTATATTCATGTGTTACTATTTAAATATACTCCTACAATAATTCATCATTTTTGTTCATAATTTAATTTCGTCCTCTCATATTTAGTGTAACAACAATACGTTATTTAGTACTATTCACTGTGAGAGCGCGCGGATATATGCCAACAACTAAATTATGTATGTACCTGCACTGTCCACTTAAGTTATCATTTATGCCCATTATTAATTAAACCAAAATGTTATTTTTGACACCTTAGTTTGTGTTAAAAGCACCTACACACACATACTAAACCCATTTGGAACCTACACCACAAAACTTAGAAATAAGTTGAATTTAAACACCCGGGAAGGAGAAGAAACATGGAAAGAAAAAATAGGGAAGCAATAGTGGTGAAAAAGGGTGAGTTTTTCATGCTTCTACACAACTAATTTATCCTTCTCGTTCCACATATTCGGCCAACACCATCTATGTGTAACAACGACCTTCGGCTCATTGATGGCCGAAATTTAGGCATATTTCAGGCCAATGAGGGCCAAATATTTCTTATTGGTAATTTTGAAAGGAATTTCGGCCATCAATGGCCGAAAAGCCTTCATAGCCACAGCCACTTGTGGCCATTTGGACCAAACACAGAGCGGCTAACCAGCGCCCGTTTTTTCAAGTTGCTCCAATCTTCATTCAACCATATAGATAGTTTCAAACAGCAAAACAATAACAACAATATTATATTCACAACAACATTGTGTATTCAAATCATAAACCTCCAATTCATAGCATTGTATCTTCTACTATCTATTTTACAACTCAAAATTTCAAATCTCATTTGAAAGCCTAAACGAATACCTCCCTGCCGGACCAGCACCCTTAGCATATTTGTATATTAATGCTACGATGGTATATCGGGTATAATAATGCTCCTCTGTGTTGGGTGGGTATCTTCAAATTTACATATTTTTTTTAAGTACAGTATATCGGTGCTCGTACTTTAAATATAATAGTTGTGCCAGACTCGAACTGCTCGTACTATATCGGTGCTTTCCAGATTTTTAATGCTCATCTTAGAACTACGTGGAAATATTTTATAAAAAGTGTATGTAATTGATTTTTATTTCAATCCAAATTATTCTGTAAACTTAAAATGGTTTAGCATGAGGTATTTGTATTATGCAGGAGAGGGTTTTGGGCGCACCAACCGATAATCCCAAGACTTTAAAAACAATTTACATTCATTTATCCTTTAAAGGAAAAAGAACATTCAACACTCGTATACCTTTTTTAAACCGAAATCTCAACAAAGAAATGGACATTTATCATTAAAGGAAAAAGATGTATTAATGAATTCACAATGCAACCAGAGCAGACCACTCAATACAGCGGTTACTTTAAATTTTGCTGTACTTTACAAACTGAAACCGCAAATAGATGACAAAAAGAACATCAAAGACACAGCTAGTGTGTGTATTTCAAAACACCAAGAAACCTTAATTTGAACTATAAAACTGAACAACAATTCTTGATTCTAACAAACCTCAATCTCAAGAAAGATAATTTCTGGCTTGGGTGCACAGTGAACCAATGTTGATATCCCAACATTAAAAAATTACTTGAGATTGGATAACAAGATAAGATCAAACAAACACACACCTTCCTCAAGCAGACCAGGGAGAGTCACAATGTGGTCAACTTGTCACATGATCAACCTCTTTGCTGTAGGTGTATATATTGCAAGACAATTGTCAATAATTTAAGAAAATTCTAGTAGAATAATACCATGCTAATTATCAATGAAGATCCCCTCACTCTTAAATCAATATACTTCAAAACCTGATTTAAAAGCATTTAATGGCATTCCAGACTTGCCACATACTGTGTCTCTTTTATGCTTGCCACAATCAAGCAGAATCATTAACATACAGTCAAAACTGACTAACACTGCTTCAAACAATTAACCCCTATTAAGCAACAATTCCAAAGGCACAGAAGTGATTGCATGGTATGATGGTAAATAAAAGCAAGACTTAAATCGTGTCTGTGTCACACATAACATTTTCTCACCTGCCTCTAAAATAAGAGGTTCTAATAGTCCACACAGCATTTATAAGAAATATAAGTCAAATCTAATTTAAGTAATTCCTTTAAAATACCAACTCGTGAGGTTTCATGCCAGCCTTTAGAGAAAACCTGGCACCTAAATAGGTCTTCAAATCAGGGACACACTCAATAGCTTTCAGCAAGGGTGCATCTACAGCTTTTTGGTCTTCTTTCTTCTCTGCCGGGAGAGTGTTCTTCTCCTGTATACAATACAAAGATCATTAGAAGAATATAACCACAAGATAACAAAGAAGCTTCTGATTAAAACACAAACCTGTTTCTCTGCCTCAAAAAATTCATTCTCTCCCTTCTTTTTCTTCTTCTCGGCCTTCTTAGCAAAGTACTTGTCATCAATTTTTTCCACATTGACACCAGAAATATCAACCTTTGTCGATGTTCCAATTACATATGCTTGGTTCACACGTCGCAATGGAACACCATTGATCTTGTAAGGACCTGAGCAAAATGACAATTAATTACCCCCTCCAGAAAAGCAGGAGCCAATACACAGAATGAATTGCCATGATACAGCATGTGATGGAGTGGGCTTAATGCATGAGCCATGACAATTTGTTAATTGATTGGACCATGGAAGAACTAAAACATATGGCCCCTAAATTTTGATTCATCAAAGCAACATAACTTTCCTAGTTAAATGTTACAGGAGTGATCACTTGAGGACAATACCATTTGAATTGCAAAGATAGAGATAATGTGTTATATAAAGAAAAACAGATCTGCTCAATTACAAAAGAAAAATAATTATCAAAATAAAACTACATATATTTGGGTACTTGAGAAGAATACATAACAAATTTTAAATAACATATATCCGTGAATTCATTGGATTCGCTGCCAGCAAACAAATCCAACAAAGCACAACATTTTTTAGTTACAGAATACCTATGTAATTTTTTGGATCAAGAAATGTAATTTACACCATTCTAAGGGAAATGCACAAAAAATAAATGAATAAATAAATAAATAATAAAAATACTAAGAATCTCACCAGTTACAAGAAGCAATCCAGAAAAAAGCTGCTTCAAGAAGACGACTCTCTTCCCCTTAAACCTCCCGGCCAATACAATCAAGACCGTCCCAGGGGTAATGCTCGCCCTGCCAAACCAATAGAGAAGGAAAATCGGAAATGTGCGTTACAAAACGAATACATGACGAAAACCGAGTATTCTTCTAACTACGCAAACCTAAGTTTGGTGGGCTTAGGGTTGCGCTTATTGGAGAGCGGCTTCTTGACATCATCAGCGGGATAGAACTTGGGAGGCTTCTCGGCGGCAACAGAAGCGGCGGCGGCCTTTTCGTGATGGGGGAATTTGCCACCATTTTTGGCCTTGATAGCCCAAAGGCCACGTTTGTGATACATGGCGGAGCGAGAGACCTTCCGGACTCCGGGGATGAGCTCCGGATTGCGACGAGACTGCTGCTGCTTGGGAGCCATTGCTGCTGCTGATCGTGACCGAGGCGGAGGGCAAAAACACGAGCAATACTCTCTCTCTCTCTCTCTCTCTCTATATATATATATATAGAATCATGAAAAGTGTTGGCCCTAATAAAGCCCATATAAATTGCAGTTGGGCTTTGACGGACCGAAACTATTATTATCCCCACACCCAATCTTCTTCCAATTTGCCCCCTCCAAAATTTCCTTAGAATTTTATCCCTTTTCTCATCTTTGACTACAATTAAGAAAATAATTAATTAATTAATTAACTTAATATTAATACACTAAATAATTAGTAATTGCCTATTAATTAATTAATAAACTCCTTCCCATTAAAATCCGACTATTGTTCCGGCGAGATTTCGACCACTCCTACACCTTCAGTGATAATTTGTGTGAAGCCTCCAACAAGTCATTAAGAATTTTAACTCTAATAAATAAAATATCACATTTCAAGTAATTGAGTGTCACACCTTTAATGTAAGGTGCATCAAACTTTTGGACGTAGTCAATAAAGGGTCTTTTTTTTTGGGGGGGGAGGGGAAGAGGAGGGCGGATGCCGATTTGTTTCAAGAGTTGCATTGTATGATACAAGCCAACAATATCCGATGCTCTCATGAGTTCCGGTGGCCTACCAAAATGTTGGACACCAGATTGCATAGAGCACCCAACAAGATCCGATGCTAGAACATCATTCATGAGTTCCGGTGGCCTAACAAAATGTTGGACACCAGACTGCATAGAAGCACCTTTGAGAAAGAAGAGTGATTAAGCCAAAACAAGAATTAAATAGAGAGAGAGACAAAGAGGATGACATCGTTTATGAGGTTGTCAACAAGAGAACTGTAGACATATTTACATTAATTAATTTACAGATTAAATCTTAAGTAAATATTATTGAAGAAGATTTAAGGCATATAAATATTAAATTTAATAATCGCAATACACTATGCACATGTCAAAAATAATACTCATTAAATTAAAAATAAAGGCAATAAAATTATTTAGGATTTATAATATAATAAATATAAATAGATGGATATAGATAAACACCTGGGCTATGGCTTTAATTTGAAGGGATTCACTTGTAAATAGCACGAAGTCATAACATACCTATGCAAAACAGTGAATACAGAATGCGAGAACATGGCAAAAGCAGATGGTATGTTGTTGAACAGTGTATGAACAGTTTGACCTTGTTTCTAAGAGTGTAATGGTTAAATGATTAGGTAAATTCACAATTCGTTTCAGCAGTACTCAAAGACTTTACTGCTCCAGAAGAAATACAGAAGGTGTTCATTATTTCCCAAGTAAATGACAACAAATTCAAACTTCATTCTATGTTGCGGGAACATGTTCTCATCAACCTCCACCTATGGCAAGTGTTACACATCTTTGCTGTCCAGCCTCATTGAATACAAGACAAAGTTTGAAACATCACAACTTTTTCTTTTTCTTTTCTTTTTATTATCCTTTTATCCATTAAAAGGAGAGAGGATCATGGGAATACATTCTTGGGGTAGAAATGGCACTTGGAAGGGAAATGAAATCCAGGATATGTAAAGATCTTGCTCATGGATGTTTTAGTTCTCCTCCCCAGCCTGCAACAAATGAAAAACATTTATTTTCTAACACACAGAGGGTAGGAATGGGATGGGGGCTATTCTATTGAGACATGGGCAAACTCTGTCAAAGCTCACTCAATAGTTTAGTAAACAATAAACATCATGCAGTGCCGTTATAACTAGTCAAATACTCCCTACGTCCCAACTAAAATGTCCTGTTTGACTTCTGCACATAATCCAATGCACTATTTTAATCATTTTAATATCTCAAAATATATAAAAGTAAAAATTATGTAAAATATACTATACAATTAAACGAATCTAACAAGATCAAACTCGACTACTTTTTTCAATTATATACTTACAATAATATTGAGTCAAAGTTGAAGAATGAACAGTGTCAAAAAATCAAACACGACATCAAAGGTGGGACAGAGGGAGTAGTAAACAATGCCAAGAGAGCAATAACAATTTAGTAAAACATATCGAACAATCTTGGATAGAGGCACCACCAAGGTTCATCAAATAATTTAAACATCCTGATGTTCTAACAGCAGAGTTATGTCACTCAAGAGTAGCAACATCTTAGAATTCAGTCACACTTTGATACAGCATAGGTTCATCAAATAATTCAAACATCCTGATGCTCTAACAGAAGAGATGACACACATCCTGATGCTATAACAGAAGAGATATGTCACTCAAGAGTAGCAACATCTCAGCATTCAGTCACACTTTGATACAGCATAAGTGCATAACGGTTAAATGGCATAAATTGGAAATCACCAGCAAAAGATATTGATGAAGCAGCAATATAGAACAAGAAGAAATTTTCAGAAACCAGAAAAGAGTTGAAATGATTTCAATACCAATATAATCATTTCACAATATTACCAACCTTGCGTTTACAAGAACACTATAAATTATAAAAGGTCAAAGAAATGTAGTCGCCAATCCTATCATAATTCAGAAAGTCATGACAAAAACGGATGCATCATATCTCCAACAAGATCAATAACATCAGTGATCAGTGATTGGGTGGATAACAAGCATATAGATTTAGAAAATTTAATGATAACCCACCCTTCAACAGGAATAGTAAACCCAAACCATCAATGCATCATTTTTACCTTTGCAAGGGGGGCATCAGCAGCCTTAGGGGGCAATTTCGGTGAAGATCCTTCGAATTCATGAGAGCAATCTGCGTATGCAGAACCAATCCCCACCCCAGCACCAAAAGCTACAGAAGCCCAGCGTGTCACAGGACTTCCTGATGAAATAATTGGTGCAACTAATGAGTCGAATAGGTCAACAAATTATAAGCTGTAATCGCTACTGCTGGGGCCTAAGCTAAAAGAAAATTTTCTGTATTAACCGTTCCTTGCCAAACGAAGCTCAAAACTACCAATTTGAAACACCAACACATACAACTATTCCACATCATGACAATATTCACAAAACTATGCACTATAGAAGCATCAAGCATGTAATTCTTTATTATCCCCAATTCTCACCCAATGTTACAGATCATCATAGAAAAGAACCCCATCCAAACAGCATCATCTACTGACCCATTTCTCTCCTGCTAGAACTAAACGTTATTGAATCAAATCCACCGAACAAACTTTACAACACATCAGAACAGGAAAATCGTAAATATCCCAGGGCAAAAACATTATCATAAATTCCAAAAATAATAAAATAATCATATACCAGGGAAAGTGCAGAATACTCACGGAAAAGTAGGAGTCCTGCGAAAGCGCCGGCGAATGACGAGTACACAAAGCGTCGAACGCCCAAATCGAGGCACGCATCCCATTTCGCATTGAGATCGTAGTTTTTAGGAACATTAGGTTTGCTTTCTTCGGCCATTTCAGATTAATTACGCAATCACAACAAAAACTTCTATTCCCTCTAATCCCTCGAATTTCCGTTTCCTCCAGCCGAGGGTTTCGTTGTCTGTCTCCACATTTCCTCGGGTTAACCTGCCTTAAATTTCCCCCTTACCCTTTCCCTGAATCTACACATTATGGGCTCACCCATTTTTACTACGAAATTGACTAGTCCATTTTTTACGAATAATGGGCCGGAAGTTGAAAGAGCCCAATCTCTTTTATTTACTACTCCAGATAGGGATGAAAACGGTACGGATACGGTCGGATAGTGTCGGATACGGATATTATTCATTTTTTTGTCGGATTCGGTATCGAATACGGATGGGCCGGATACGAATACGGTTTCGGATATTTCGGATTACGGATACGGTACGGATACAGGACGGATATATAACGGATACGGATTCAATCGGATACATATTATCGGATAATTTTTTATAATCTTTTTTGAAAATTTGATATTTTTTTATAATTATTAATCATTTTTAATTATTAAATAATAATATATTAATATATTCGGATATCTATATTTAAAATTCGGAAAATATCCTATCAATTTTCGGATACGGTCGGATATTCTCGGATACGGTTAGATATTTTCGGATACGGATACGAATGCGGATATTAAAATACGGATTCGGATTCGGATACGAATATTGAACTATCCATCCGGATAGTCAAAAACGGATTCGAATTCAAATATAATCGGATACGGCATCGGATCGGTCGGATATTTATCGTACCACTTTCACCCCTATCCAGCCTAATTAATGTATTAATGTAAGGTATTAGTATTTAATTGTTTAAGAATAACTTTTATAAAAACCTTTTTCTTTTCTTGATTATCGTACCTTTCTTTCATAAAAGAATTCGAAAAAAATAAAACAACAATAATAATAATAATATAATCAAGTAAAAATAACGGGAAAAGCGCAAAGCAACAAAGTGCATGAAGAACTATTGCAGTATTGATTGATCATTAAAATTTTTCTGCTGCTTCAGTTCTGCTGCGTTTGCGTTTTGATTCATTCGTCAGCAAAGTAATGAAGAATGAAGGATGTGGGCTGTGCCTGTGGATATGTCAATAGTATTTGTAAATAAAATAAATTAATTGTAATAAAAAAGAAAAAAGTTTGGATAATTATGATAGTGGGCCAGGCCCATTAAGCAACGAGAGAGCCTTGGCTTCTGTTGGGAACCCCCACGTGTCCACTGCACTTCACCTCACCACTGTCAACTCAAAACCAAAGGCTTGTAGACTGACTGTTTGTTGTATTGTTCCCGATTCCCGAAAGGTCGTGTTTGTTCCATCATTTTTTAATTTAAAAATCTACTCCTCCGTCCCGTGAAATGTGACTACTTTCTTTTGGGCAAGTTAATTTAGGTAGTGGGGTTTAGTAGTTAAAGTGGTGTGGGCATTTTGTGTTTAAAATTCTAATGAAGGTTGATACTGTTTATTATTTAACTTTAACTTAATATTATGTAATGATATAATTAGAAAAAAATATTCAAATTTGATCTTGTTAGTAGTTTCATAATATATATTTTATATAATTTTTATTTGTACTAATTTTAAAATATTAAAGAATTAAAGAAATATTAGGAATTTTGGGTAGAAAAGTAAAAGTGTATTAAAATTTATGCAGAATAGTAAGAGTGAACACTTTTATTGTAATTTGACAATAATTAAAATTCTAATCAAATTTATATTATTTTAATTTATCTAGAAATGGAAAGTGGTCAAATTTCGTGGGATATCCAAAAAAGAATAATGGCCAAATTTCGTAGGGAGTAGTATATATTCCGAGTGCTGATAAAATGATAATAGCAGACCAGAAGTTGTATAAAAATGGAAAAGTTTTACCCCACTGGAATCTGGATACATATGAAGTCACTGGATAATTATAAATTTTAGCATTTCAGTAATTATATATATAAAAAATAAAGATTATTGTAAATTTTGTACAATTCCTGTTTCCCAAAACAAACACGGCCTTTAGGTTGGAAACTGGAAAGTTGCCGTTGTTCCCATTCCACATTTTATAATTTCTCTCAAAAAGCAAGCTTCACAAGCCACGGTTGTTAACTCTCATGGCGGACCAAACCCTACTAACCCAACCACCGGAATCCGCCGTACCTATGTCGGCGTTGGACGACGAGGAAGCACCAACGCTCCTGCTACATAAACTGGAAACTGTTTCGGAACCGCCAATAGCTGCGGTGTCGCTTGACCTTCAGGATAACTCGCCGGCGTCGCCTCCCGTAGTCGTAGACGAAGACAAGCTGAAAGGAGCTGTAACCGTAGTGGAAAAAGACGCGCCTCTGTCGGCGCCGCTTCCAGAGGAACCGCTGGCGGAGGATCACGTCACCTATACAGTCACCGCCCCAAGCACGGAGAAGGAGCCTGCACCGCGGCGGGTATCGCAGCCGCTGGCGGCTGCGTTGGCAATGCCTCACGAATCCGAATCGCCTAAAATCGAATCCGAAGAAGTCATCGAAGTCGAAGGAGTGAAACCGACGGACAAGAAGAAGGCGCCGGAATCGTTCCCCTCGTTTAAGGAAGAAAGCAACATAATTTCAGATCTCTCAAATTTCGAGGCGAAGGCATTGGAAGAATTCAAAGTTTTAGTTCAGGAATCGCTCAATAAAGGCGTCTTCAGCGAGGCCTCTCCTTCCGAACCCACAAATTTGCCCGAAGAAGTGTCGATATGGGGCGTGCCTTTGCTGAAAGACGAAAGGACCGACGTGGTTCTGCTGAAGTTTCTTCGAGCTCGCGATTTCAAAGTTGGGGATTCATTTACCATGCTGAAGAACACGGTTAAATGGCGAAGAGATTTCAATGTTGATGGGTTGCTGATAGAGGATTTAGGGGATGATCTTGAAAAGGTTGTGTTTATGCACGGACATGACAAGGAGGGCCACCCTGTGTGCTATAATGTGTATGGGGAGTTTCAGAACAAGGAATTGTACGGCAAGACGTTTTCGGATGAGGAGAAAAGAACGAGGTTTTTGAGGTGGAGGATTCAGTTTCTTGAGAGGCATATAAGGAAGCTCGATTTTACTCCGGGTGGGGTTAATACAATCTTTCAGGTTAGCGATCTCAAGAATTTGCCAGGACCTGGAAAAAGGGATCTTCGGATTGCTACTAGACAGGCATTGCATGTTCTCCAAGATAACTATCCCGAATTCGTTGCAAAACAGGTTTGAACCTCAACTATTTTGGCTTTTGAAGTGAGATGATGGCCTCATTTTGAGTCTTAGTTATACGTAGTAATTGATCTGAGGTTTTTGTTTTGTAGTACTTTGTTTTTTGGAGTGCTTGTGCATAGATGAGTGATGTACTTTTCTTGACTTGTGACTTGATTACATGTTTCATTTGATTCTTGCTGTTGACTGTAGAGGTTGTGAAACCATTCTTACATTTGATTCTCGACTTGATTGCTTGTGTTTGTGATGTTTATTGCTGGAGGGTTTAGGTTTGATGTGCTCTGCTCTGCTGCATGATAACTGTTATTATGGAAACATCTTTTTGCTACTTATAGGTTTTCATCAATGTCCCATGGTGGTATTTGGCTTTCTACACAATGCTGAGTCCGTTCCTCACTCATCGAACCAAAAGCAAATTCGTATTTGCTGGCCTCACAAGAACTGCAGAAACTCTTTTCAAGTTTGTACATGTTCCTCTTGCTCTGTAATTGAACAAAATTTTACCATGACACTCAGGCTTTTAGTTGTCACAATAATTTTTCTTTTTGTTAGGTATGTATCCCCGGAGCAAGTGCCAATTCATTACGGCGGCCTCAGTGTAGATTTCTGCGAATGCAATCCTGAATTCGCCATAAATGATCCAGCCACAGAGATCACCATCAAACCTGCCACCAAGCAAACTATTGAAATTATTGTAAATGAGGTTTGTTGGAAAACATTTATTTTTTCTTTCTGTACTTTATCGATCCACCATGATCGATCACATTACATGTTCTACCGGTAATTGTATCTTCGGGTGATACACAGAAATGCACCATCGTGTGGGAGCTCCGTGTAGTGGGTTGGGACGTGAGTTACAGCGCTGAATACGTGCCAAACGCAGAGCATGGGTACACAGTAATGATACAAAAGACTAGGAAGATGTTCCCAACCGATGAGCCAGTTGTAACGGACCATTTCAATATTACCGAATTGGGAAAGATACTACTCACCGTCGACAATTCCACTACAAGGAAGAAGAAACT
Organism: Hygrophila difformis; assembly: GCA_030278955.1. Taxonomy (NCBI): domain Eukaryota; kingdom Viridiplantae; phylum Streptophyta; class Magnoliopsida; order Lamiales; family Acanthaceae; genus Hygrophila; species Hygrophila difformis. Next base: position 12,106,798 of record JAOANR010000010.1, on the reverse strand, counting down.
GCTTTATCGGTTCAAGGTACTGCCTTGAGTCCATATAATAACCTCTTAGATTCAGCTAGGCATGGAGGTATATGAGGCAACTTAGTTATGGTGGTGTATTGTCATTTTGTCTGTAGAAACATATTTGATTCAGACAGTTTGTTCTTGTTGTTGTTGTTGTTCTGTTTGGTGGTTGTCATGTACTCGTACATGTTATTGGTATAATAGATCATAATCATACTCTTATCTGTTTACTGTGCCTGAAAGGAGCAGATTGGAAATCTGGCCTTTCTTATGATGATTGCCGGTTGACATTCGGAGTTAGTAGTTGAGCCATCAGTAGTCAAAACATGTGGTGTGGATATACCACCTTCCACTATGGTGTTTTTTTCAACTCAAGTTGAAAAATCATTTCAGTTTAAAAGTGGTTGGGCTTCATTGGGCCCTACAATTTTGAGCTATCGATGGTTTTATTGGGCCCAATTTTAGTTGCACAAAAGAGAACATATATAGTATGGAAAAAAAGGTTATATTCGTTTTTAGTCCGCCACTCGCCATATGGTCCCTTCAGAAAGTAGCTAAGAAGTCTTGGAGTTGAAATGTGATCAACTTACTCGACATCACTAACATTTTTGAAATGATCCATGCATGCATCTCAATGAAATCGATAAATTGAATAACGAGAGATGCGACATCTCACAGGTGAATCGAACAAATAAATGCAACTTAGTAGTATAACTTTTGGTGCCAATCTAATCTGTCCCAACACGTTATTAGACAACAATATAAGGTGGTCCAAGCTTCATCCTCCATTATCTGTAAAACTTCCCACACGAGCCAACAACCATACAAAGCCATGATTTTAATTTTAATTTTTGAAAGGTTATGAATACAAGAAGCTTTGATTCTATTGAAAAAATATTAAAAGTATTACTCCCTCAGTCCCACTAATTCTGTCTCACTTTCCTTTTCGGTACGTCCCATTACAATTGTCACATTCATTTTTAGGAAATAATTGTACCTTTAATTACCAAACTCTCTCTCATCATATCACATCAATAAATAAATATATTAAAATTTCACACACACAACTATCACATCACACATACATAGATCAATTAAAAATTCAAACCCATTACAATCACATCACATAAAATTTCTAATTTATCCTCACTTTAAACACTAATCTACCCCTACATAAATCGATATGGTTCCTATCCTGGAAAACTTTTCCCAGTACATGCTGCATCAAATCCTATCCATTAATTTTTTATTTTAACGGTTGTTATTTGATAAGGACACTGATGTAATTTTATCAATATTATTACTAAATAGTATTTGTTGCGGCTTCTTGCAGGTAATAATTACTCTACATTTAATACGTTTAATGATCATTGGATAAATAAGTAGATAGGGGAAGAAAAATATGGCTTATTATTACTAAAGTTGAATTCGTTAGTTAATACATATTCTCAAACAGAATGTTGAAATATCTCAAATAAAATATTTTATATTCACAACAGAATTCCAATATATTGTAAAAAATATAATTTTTATATTTTTCAAACACAATATCCAAAAGCTCAAAAAATAATATCAATAGCTTAAAAAGAATGTCCATAAACTCATAATGCCAAAAATTTTCAAACAGAATGTGCACATATCCCAGAGAGAATGTCCAAAAGCTCAAAACAGAATATTTGATATTCCCAACACATAATGTCAATATATTGAAGACATAATGTTCGAAATCTTAAACAAAATGTCAATATATCTTAAAAAGAATGTTTATGAGCTCAGAAAAGAATGTTAAAAATATACTCAGTATATAACGTATTGTCAAAATAATTTAAACAGAATGTCTAGAAGCTCGAAATAGAATGTCAAAATAATTCAAACAGAATATCTGGAACTCAAAACAGAATGTCAAAAAATAGTAGTTCAAAGCAGAATGTATATATATACCAACCAGACAAACATAATATTAAAATGCTCAAACAGAATATCTAAAAACTCAAAATAGAATATCAACTCATTCTCTAGACATTATGTTTTTCTTAATTAGAAATTCTGTTCTATTTGCTCCGCTCATGTTTGCACCCAAAAGATAATAGCAATCATAGCAAGGATTTGCGTATGAAGAAAGAAAGAAGGTGATGATAACCCGGACCAACTTTTTTATTATCTAAATTCAGGAAGACAAAAGGAAAAAACTCAATTATCCCTACATTCAGTATTGATCGTTCGATTCAAACTCCATCTAAATGCTGAAAATAACCCCTTTATATACTTCCCCATCATAGGAACCAAATTGACATTAAATACTAATCATTCCCAAATAAAATACTGTGACCAAAAGTTTTGGGACATTATTAGCGGGACGGAGGGAGTATTAAAATATTACTAAAAATATTTTAAAAAAATAGCCTGAATTTTATTGTCCATGCTTCGTGAATCCATTACCTTCCAAAAAGTAAAATTAAATCATTTACCACAAAAATTTAAATTAAATTATTTACTCAAACTTTACTACGTCCTAAGGTAGGAAACAAAGTATGATTGTATTGATTGTTGCTGAAGGAAACCAGAAGCAATGAACCATCGGTTGCGATCGGGTGGTTGGAGGGAGTCCGTGAAATCCCGGAGCTTGGAAGACTCAGTAACAAGGCAATCAAACCCAATGCATGAGGTTTGGTGTTTAATTTTATTTGCGAAAGTATGTTGGGCATGTATTTGATAAATGAACTAATAATAATAAAAGTTTAAGGTTCTGGGTCTCAAATGAAATAATTTGAAAGTTTGGAGGCCAATTAATATAAAAATGACTGATTTTGGTAGAGGACTAAATGGAACAAAATAAAAGTTTAGGACTGAATTGACAAAAGTAAAAGAAAAATGACTAAAATTTTGCCCACGTGTCAGGTTTAAATTTAAACCCTTGCCATGTCAGTAATTAGGGCATAATTAGTGAAAATTGACTAATTTAGACATAATTAGTATTTTAACGGACTATTTTGGTAATAAAATAAAAAAGAACTGATTTGTAGGTTTGGAAAAGAAAATGAACGTATTTAACATTTTTTCCCATATATAGTATAGTACCTGCCTGACGATGTTAGGAAGGAAATTTGCTAAAATTGGGGAGCATACCGTGCCCAAAGTTCGAATTGGAGGAGGAATATGAAGATGTAAGAACTAAGAACTGTTGGTAGTGTGAAATCTTGCCCAAACCTCACACTACAAGAATTTTTAGCAACAAAAAATTTTTGGTAAAATTTAGTCACTAAAAAGGTTTGAGATAAAAATTTGTTAGCTGCAGCAGTTTTAGCGACCGAAATTATTGGCTACCGAATCTACAAGTTTTTTTTAGTGATAGACATGCACATAGCACAGCCCCGACTCCAAAACTCACAATTCAGACACACAAAATAACAAATACCTACGTCTCTTTTTTGTTTTACCTATTGTTCCCCTTTCATTAATACAGTCCACTTGGAACAGTTGGTATCAAGGTTATAGGTAGCTTTCTGAAGAATTTCTAGAACAAGAGTGTAAAGTGTTTGTGGAAAACTTTTGTAATTATTTTATTTATTTATTTTTTTATAGGTATTTTACTTGTTTGAACTAGTACGGGTTTTTGATTAAACAAAATGGTAAGTATTAGTAATTTCTTACTTTCAAAAGTTGTGTCGAATTGTTTTTAATTGTTTTTCTGATTAAAAATAAAAACGTCTTCAATCTTTTTTTATTTTTTGTTTACCATCCCAAACGACGTTTAAAATTTAGAATGAAATACCCTAATAATTTGTCAAATGTATATTTTTAACCGTTATAATACTCAGTGGCGAATCTGGCTAGGTACAGGGGCGTCAGCTGAAGCTGACGCCCCTGATTTTTCATTTTTTTTTGTTTTTGTATTTTTTAATTAGTTTTTTAAAATTTTATTATAAATTTTATATAAATAATTAGTTTGTTAATATGTGTTAATATTTAAGTTGTTTTGTTGATTTGAATGGAAGAATCTATATGTACTAGTTTGGTTGGGAGTATATGTTTGAACATCATCATAATTTAATAGGCTACTAAAATTATTTTACTTTTAGTAATGCAATGTTGATGTTTAGTAAATGCTAAGAGCAAATGATAGTTGTTTTACAGTATGTAAATAATAAGGGATAAATAATTGAATATTTTCTGAAATAGTTAGTGTTTCAAACAATCTATAAAATTATTCCGTGAAGTTCTTCTTTGCCACTTAGTTTGAGCTTATATTGAGTATGCGTAGTGATGGAAATAGGCCAGACCAAGCTTTGATTTTAAACACATAAGACTACTTTAATTTTCTAAGGTCTGGATCTAGTCTATACTTTTGATAGGCCTACATTATAAGTCTAAGCTGGTCTATTTATATAAATAGTATAAATATGCCGCACTTTAAGTCTTTTACAAATAAATCATGTTAAATTTTTATTTTTTTCATACGTACGTCACAATATAACATAATTACATATTTGAAAAAATCTTTTAATAGTTTAAAAACTTATGTAAGATCAAATTAATTGTTTCTTCTACATAAAATAATAATAATAGTACGAAATATTCCTATACAATAAACATACTAATAGGTCATTTATAAAGTCTGATTTAAATATATTAAGCTGAATAGACTTTCAAAATTACCTGAGCCTAGCATTTGTATAAAAAAAGGTTTGCCCTGGCTTCACCTGAATTAGGCTAGATCGTAGGTGATGTCGGGTAGCATGACTTATTCAAACCTTTAAGTATGGGCTAAGATTATTATGAAGCTAATTATATATAAGGATAGTTTAATTGTTTTAAGTGGTAAAAATATGTTAAATCATTCAATATTATTTTATGTTGAAAAAAAAGAAATACTTAATGAAATAGATGTAGATTAAATTATGATTTTTTTCCAAGAAATGTCTAATTTTTTTCAAAAATTCGCACACCCTCACTTCAAATCCTGTAATCGCCACTGATAATACTCCATCTTGTTTCAAATAATTCTAACACTTTTCTTTTTGAGCCGTTTTAAAATAATATTAACGTTTCTTTTTTGGATAATTTTTTTTCCATTCACACTACTTTTTCTATTTCGTTCCCTCTCATCTCTTAAAATCTCAACAACTTATTTTTCCATTTCTTTAAAACCCGTGTAAGAACACAATGTTAAAATCATTCGAATAATGTGGGAGTATATAATAAAACTAAATATCTCTTTCAGGGGTTGGGGACTTACCATAAAGTTCAAGTCCCCCAACTTCCAACTTACAGGTTGGGGTTCGATTCTCCACGAGACCTCTGTCACTCTCCTTTTATTCATTTGTAATTTGTGTGGTATGAACCCCACCACTTCTACATTTTGAAGTATTACTTAAAATGAAAAATGAGTGAAACACTCTATTCATAAGTCATACGTGCAATGCACATTTCTTTCATAATAGCCATACTATCAAGCAGAAGTCCCCCACCAACTATTAAGCCAAGCTTATATGGAACTTTGGAACTGAATTAGGAAAAAGAGTTAAAGCACGACTATTACGTCCCTTTTGTAAAAAGAGGAAATGTCTAACTGAGAGAACAAGTCTTCAACCTTCAATGTAACAAATACTTCCAAAATATGTCACACCATGCCTGGTAATTTTGAGGGAAAAAAATATACCAAAATCCTTTCCTAAAGCTGTCTAGTTGGAGCCATAAACTTTGAATTAGGCCTTCCAATTGTAATGCACTTGGAGATCACTTTTGTCAAAGTTAATAATGTTCCCTTTGCATAAACAAAAAGAGAACCTTTTTGTTTTTCAAACGTTGATAAGGCTTAGTTTGTGAGGTACATCATCATTGCTGGGGTCAATCCTTTTGAGATTCCTTGTATGATGTGGGCAACAACTCCAGCCGTTGATTGATGATGACAAAGTATATTTTAATAATTTAGGTGGGAAGAATGATTAGGAAACAGCCTAAATTCAGACAAGCTTTTCGTGCAGGTGATATTACAGAAACCCACTCAAGAATCTTGCCAGAACACATGATCAAATTTGACAGATTCACACATCTGGCAAGAACTCCCTTTGTCAACTGTATGTCTGTAAAGAGCTTTGTTGAAGATTTCTTCAAAACGGATCTTAGACAGAGGAATGTTGGTTGTGGCCAGTTCAAATACTCTACTAGATTTATAGTATGTCCAAATTTCACACTAGTAAATCAACATTTCACATTTCTTGATCAAATTTCACACACTTTCCCAATCCCTTTATACATAAAACAAGATAGCAGATAGTTTACAATAAATAGCCACAAAACTTCAATTCAAGAAACAAAACAAACAGTGAATAAACAAAAAGGGGTATAGTAATGAACAGATACCAAATCAGGAGATAAGAATATGTGAATGGACAAAGGAAGTCTTGTATATTGTTGCTTTTCCACTTCATTTTTGGTTGGAAGCTTTGGTTTTGTACCTGTAAAGAAGTTTCTTCTTCTTGGTACTTTGGTTGTCTATGGTCAGAACCACCTTCCCCGTTTCTCCAATCGGGAAGTTGAATTTGATCACTTGTTCATCCGCTGGACCAATCTTCCGCGGCTTTTGTACCACCCAAGTGTATTTCCCTTCAGCGCTCGGCACAAATTCAGCCCCATAGGTAACATCCCAGCCCACCACTCTAACCTCCCACACCAATGTACTCGCCTGAAGAAACACCATATTACAAGAGATTATGAACAAATTCAGTTTATATAATAGTCAATCCAGGATTTGGGAAGACAGGGAGACCTCGGTGATTGGCAGTTCAATGATGTGCTTGCTAGTTGGCTTGATAATTTGCACTGTGGAAGTGTCACCATGGGTGAATTCTTGATTGCCCTCATCGCTGAGTCCACCGTATTTAACTGGCACTTGCTCTGGCGCTATGTAACTGAGATAATAGAATCGGACTCAATTTTTGAAAAACAATAGTATTTCACATAAATACAAACTTAAAAATAGGTAACCAAAGACATGGCAAATGCAAGGGAAGGAAGCTGTTATAGGATAACTAACGCGTGGAGGGTTTCGGTAGTCTTTGTAGGGCCTGCAAACACAAATTTGCTCTTGGTTCTTAGGGTCAAGAATGGACTGATCAACCTGTTGTATGCCACATACCACCATGGAACATTGATGAACACCTTCAATAACAGAACAATAAATTCAATCATTGATGCACAATAACAAAGCAATATAGTAGAATCGAAATTTAACAAGCTCAAGAATTGGGAATAACCTGTTTGGCAACAAATTCAGGATAATTATCCTGAAGCAACTGGAGGGCTTGATTGGTAGCCTGGTTGAGTTTGAACAACAGCAGGCCAGGTAAGTTCTTGAGATCAATGATCTGAACAATAGTGCAGCTACCATCAGGACTGAAATCCAGCTTCCTGATACTCTTCTCCAGGAATTGAATATACCATCTCAAGAACTTTTTCCTCTTCTCAGCATCAGCAAATGTGTTGTTGTACAGTTCCTTGTCCTTGAACTCACCAAAAGAATTGTAGCAGACAGGATGACCCTCTTTGTCCACTCCATGGATGTAGACAACGTTCTCAAGCCCCTCGATGATTCCTTCCTCCTCCAACAACTCCTCAATCTTGAAATGTTTCCTCCACGCCACCACGTTTTTCAACATGGTAAAAGCTTCCTTCACCTTGAAATCCCTAGCCCTGAGGAACTTCAGCAGTATCACATCCGTCCTCTCGTCAGAAAGGAGAGGAATCCCCCAGATGGAGACCTTTTCCGGCTCCGCCGGAGGAGGTGGTGGAGTTGCTTCCTCCTCCTTCGCCGCCGCTGGCTCCTCGCTCGGCGGCTGAGCAGGAGTCGTGACTTCGTGGACTATGGTTTCCTTAATCTCCTCAACCGGTTCCACCTTCTCTGTAACCGTTTCCACCGCCGGTTTTTCCTTCACACACTCTGGAGGGGCTGGTTTTTCCTCCTCCTTCTTCTCCACGGCTTCCGTCGCCGGCTCCTCGCCAACCTCCTTGCTTTCTTCAGCCTTTGGTTCTTCTTTCTTCTCTTCCTCTACGATTTTCTTCTCTTCCTCGTCGACTTTCTTCTCTTCCTCTTCGATTTTCTTCTCTTCCTCGTCGACTTTCTTCTCTTCCTCGTCGACTTTCTTCTCCTTAGGTTTTGGCTCCTTAGCCTTTGCGGCGGCGGAGAATTCATGCTTCTCGAGCGCCTCGCGAATCAACTGCTTGAATTCATCCAAGGCCTTCTTCTGCCGATCAACGAGATCCTCAACCTTGTTACTCTCCTCCTTATATTCCTCAACCTTCTCCTCCGCCGCCTCCACCTCTTTGCCCTTTTCCTTCTCCCCTTCCTCCTTCGTCTCAACCTTCTCCTCCACCACCACTTCCGTCGTCTTCTCCGCCTCCGGAACGTCGGACACCACCACTTCCTCCGCCGAGCACGCCGTCTCCGAAGCCGTCGTCTTCTTCTCCTCCGCCATAACGATCAAAAATCAAACTTCGAAACACAAAAATCACAAAAAGAAAAAATCAAATCAATTCGAAACAACGTATCGTAATACAATGAATCCACACAAGCAGTAACTAAATTCGAATTCGAAACCGAAATCGAAGCACAGAACGGGAAAAAAAAAATTTGGTGAAGTTTGAGAACGGGGAGGGCGACAGTGTGTGTTTATATTGTGAGGGTCGACGGGCACAGTCTGTCAAAAGTCAAGAAATTTGCCAGCTGTGTCGCCACTCTTGCAGCGGGCCGGGCCCACTTCCATCGCCGTTTACATCCAACGGCTACAATTCTTTTGGATGCAATATGTTCTATTTTTCGAATGCCAACTAGAAAATAAAATTAATTGTGGAGATCTTTTTACTTTTTACCATCTGTATTACCATAATTTTAGTAACTTTTCGGCGAAGAAATATCAAACATGATTTTATGATTCAATCTAGTTACTCACTCCGTTCCTTTTTAGTTGTTTCTTTCAGTTCAATTTCAATAACCAATATTTGCATTAATTAACTCATAAATTTATATTTTTACCCTTAACCTAAACTCATTCTTAATAAATGTCAACAAATAGCATTTATATAAAGTGAAGGGCAATATAATAAAAACATAGCATAACTACCTATAACTACCTAAAAATGACAACTATTTTGGAACACTTTTTACTCTCTAAAAAGACAACTAAAAAGGAACGGAGGGAGTATTTCATTACAAATAATTAAATATCGATAGTAAAGTTTCTAAATTTATGATGGTTATCCAAAAAAAAGTTTTAAATTTATGATGTAATCTACATATAGTATTCAATCGTCCTTAATGAAAAAACTGTGAAAACTATGGTCTCCTTTCGAGTCGTTTTAATTGCGGCTGTTGGTATTTCTTTAATATTATTATGATTTTTATTTTCTCTAAGAATTAAATTCAATTGCTTTGTGTCCAAAGGGGTAGGGATATATTAATTATTACTCGTATTCTTATTTTTTTTTCACCAAATGTTTTAGGGTTTGTTCCGCACGCAGTTTTTGAGAACTTTAGTTAGTTTTAATTTTTATTTAAAAACAAAAGTCTCGTTCTGTACACTAGTTTTTGGGAGCTTTTGGAAACTTGTTTTTAGAAGCTGCAAGAAGTATTTTTGGGAGTTTTCGGAAGCTACTTTTAAAATTTAATTAATTTTTCTATTCAAATTATAATTTTTGACAGCTACTGCTACTTGTACCGAACACTTATGTAAAAACTAATAGCTACAGCTTCCTACAGCTACAACTCACATCTACAGCTCGACATGCAGAACGGAGCCTTAATCACATTATTTAATTTCTTGTTCTATTCCGACTTCATGTTCTAGATGTCATTTCTTTTTCTTCAACTATAGTAATGAACAAATATTATACGCAATGAAATAAATTACTTCGATTAATGACATCTGTTTGAGTAAAGTTACATTTGGAATAATTAAATAGGAATACTATTTCATAACAAAATGGTATGTTCGATGTTCGATAGGTTAAAAATTTGTTCAGATCTTTACTGAAATTAGCATAAAAAGAACTTGTAAGTTATAGCAGGAGACAGAGCTTCTATTTTTTTTTCCCTTCCTTTTTTTTTCTCTTCCTTTTTAAAGATTTTAAGATTATTATTATTATTATTATTATTATTATTATTATTATTATTATTATTATTATTATTATTATTATTGTAAGTCATGGCCAGCAAAAGAAGAAGAATTTAAGATTTGATAGGCCAAAAAGAATCTGAATATCCGTCGTGCAAAATAAGAACATCAAAGGCCAAAAAATCGTTGGTTGAGCATAAATTACTTGAAGCTATTACGGAGTACTAGGTAGAGTTTAGTCATTCATTTGAGGATTTGAATTTAAAAAAAAATAATTTAATTTATTAATTATTAGAGGAAATGAAATTATTTAAGATTTAAAACGTGAAATCCAATTTCGTTGGACCAATCAACGGACAAAACCATTCAATGTGGCACTCAATCGCTCCACGGCTTCACCTCCATCTCTTCATTATATTGTTCCCGCACTTAGAGAGCTCATTTCGCACATTCTCAATCTCTTCGCACTACCGTCTTGCGCTAGTCTCCCAACACCATCTTCATACAATAGCAAGGGATGGTGCTTCATATCAATGGAAGTTCGTTTGGCAACCCTGATCGAGCTGGCTGGCTTCGAGGGAGTGATCCTAGATACTTATCATTAAGGTAGTTTGGCAACAATATCATACTAGTGTTGTTACAGAAATGGATTATTTATAAGTAAAATTCATATGCTATCATTAAGATACTTATCATGGAGCGAGGGGTTCAAAAGAATTTTCTCATATTTGTAATCAGCGGCGAAACCAGGAAACTCAATAAGGAGAGGCCGGCTTTACTTAAAAAAATTCATAAAGAAAAAAACTAACCCAAAACCAAATACAAACTATTTTAAGATATCATTTAAATAACTTTATAAGTTAAAAAAATAAAAATGTAAACCTAACTTCCAATTACGGGAGAAGAACATCTAGTGCTAGCGGAGAATGAAGAGTTATAAGTGAAATATGGAGCAACCATTAATTTAATATAAGTGGGCCAAGAACTATTTAATTATAAATAATTTGGGCTTCTTAATTTTTTTTTAAAAAAACAAACTAATTAAGTAAAGGAGGCCTAATAGCTAATACTACTAAAACATTGACTAACAAAGATAATGGAAAAAAGGCCAATATAGTTTTTTTTAACAAAAAAATCAAATCAGTTTTTTTTTTTTAATTTTTTGGCCCAATTGGTCCGGTACATATACTAATTACGTCCCAATCGATCCTCCATCCACTAATTATGCCCTAATTACACATTTTTGGCCAAATCAGTTCTTTTTTTTCAAAAATCTAAATTGGTTCGTTATTAATTTTTGCCCCCTTTCATGCAGTCCAATATACATTTCAAACCACTAATAACTCAAATTCGATATAAGTAAAAATTCTAAAATTTTGATATTTATAAACTACACGACGAGACGAATCTAACAAGATCATGTTTGGCTCATTTTAACTTGTATATCTATGTTTAAACTTTAAGTCAAAACAAGTGTGTGAATAGTAGCAAATTAGATAATGTAGTTATTATAAAATGGAGGGAATATATCACATAAAATGGTGTATCTCCATAAAATGTAGTTATTAAAAAAATGGATCTTTTAGAGTTTGGTGGTTTTTGGTGTATCTCCATAAAATGAAGACCAATTGCGATATACTCCCTCCTTTTTTTAATAACTACATTGTCCAATTTGCTACTATTCACACACTTGTTTTGACTTAAATTTTAAACATAGATATACATATTAAAATAAGCTAAGTAAGATCTTATTAGATCCGTCTCGTCGTGTAGTTTATAAATATCGAAATTTAGAATTTTTACTTATACCGAATTTGAGTTATTAGTGGTTTGAAATGTGCATTGGACTGCATGAAAGGGGGCAAAAATTAATAACGGACCAATTTAGATTTTTGGAAAAAGAGAGAGACTAATTTGGCCAAAAATTATGTAATTAGGGCATAATTAGTGGGTGAAGGACCAATTGGGACGTAATTAGTATATGTAGCGGATCAATTGAGCAAAAAACATAAAAATGATTGATTTGACTTTTTTGTAAAAAAAAAAGGACTATTGTTAACCCCAAACAAAAATATTGATGGCCCATTTATTTTTATAGAATAGCCGGCCCATTCTGTTGGTGAAAACATATCCGGAATAGGGAAGACGTATCTCCAAAAGCCCATATCCGGAAGAGGAAGGACGCGTCTCCAAAAGCATATATCCGAAAGAGGGAGTCTAGATCACCCAACCCAAGGGAGTCTAGATCACCCACTTGAGTGGAGTCTAGATCACCCACTTGGAGTCTAGATCACCCAACCCAAGGGAGTCTAGATCACCCACTTGGAGTCTAGATTACCCAACGAGCCTAGATCACCCACTTGGAGTCTAGATCACCCACTTGAGTGGAGTCTAGATCACCCATTATGTGAGGATACCCTCAAGCGAGAATTCCAGTGGCCCAGTCAAACAGTGGCCCAGTGACCCAGGTGGGGAAAATATATCCGGAAGAGGGAGGCCGCGTAGCCACAGCCCATTCCGTCAAGACACCTTCAAGATGAGGAACCCCATACAATGAAGGAGTGAATCCTTAACCAAGGAGACGAATCACCAATCATGGAAACAAATCGCGTCACCTAAGGAAACAAATTTAGGGATGGAGCGTTCAAGCTTGAAGACCTCCCATTATATAAGTGCAGGCGACATCATACGCAAGGGGCACCTCCAATACTCCTCAAGAGAGCGTCTTTTATTTTTATTTTCTTTATTGCTTTCCTGCATTTTACTGCTTTCTGTTCTTAAATTCCTTTACCGCTTTCTTTAAATTCATGTATTTGTTTTTCTAGTTTTCCTGTAATCTTTCCTCCTACTTCATCAATAAACGAAAGATATCTTCCTCCCAAGATTTTCACTGTTAACAAATTGGCACGCCCAGTGGGACACGAGTGGAAAACTATATCCGCTTAGGGTTTATACTCAGAAATTTGAAGATATGTCTCTACAAGGGAAGACATGGGTGCGAACGCCGTTTGAGGACGCCATTGAGACGGCGAGCACCTCTCAACCGCTACAAGGGATTACGCAGACCCCTACATTGTCCGAGCAAATACGGCTATCGATAACAGAATCGATGGCCGAATTCATGCCTTTATTTACAAGGCACTTGATGGACGTTCTGCGGCCTGCCATGGCCGACCAAACCAGCCAGATATGCGGTTCCTTACGCGACGGAGGCCCCCCGGCACCCAGTACTACTATGGCACCAAACACTTCATACCCGGGACCGTCAGGAGGACAACAGCGAATGTGGGGAAACACACCTGGCCAGCCGCCATTCCAGGACTCCGGAAGCGTGGCCAGTATGTTTCCACATTCGTACCAGACTGCTTACACTTTTACTCCAGCGGCACCTAGCATGCCGAATTTGGGTTACGCGGCACCTCCCGTGCCGGTATATGCTCCATCAAGCCCTTTGATGGCAACTAACGCTGCACAAGGCTGCATGGCGGCCGAACCTAGCATGGCGCCAAGACAGGTGGCACCTCATGTGCCGAACATCCCAACTACACCTTATGTGGCGACACCTCTCAACCCGGGTTGGATGCCACCAACCCTAGGGGGCAGGCTCCACAGGCAGGCGGAGTGATGGCGGCTCCCATGGCACCGTCCGTCACTCCTATCCACATAGGAGGACACGCTCCACAACCATATGGAGCACCCACAACACCTGCCGTCATGCCTCCTACGCAGGCATCAGTGATCTCACCGGAGTTGCTCGCAGATATGATGCAGCAGTACTTTGGGATTCAGCTAAAGTCAATGGAATGGCGTACATACCGGAAGCCATATCCTGACTGGGTAGACACCATGCATCCCTACGCAAGGGGCTTCAAGATGCCCGAGTTCACCACCTTTACAGGGGATGATGGCAAGTCCACTGTAGAGCATGTTGGAAGGTTCACTAATCAGTGCGGGGAAGCAGCGGCCAATGATTGGCTGAAATTAAGACTGTTCTGCTCATCCCTCACCGGACCTGCCTTCGCATGGTTTGCTTCCTTGCGGCCTAATTCAATTCAAAATTGGGCCGAACTCGAACGGGCATTCCATGATAGGTTCTACACTCCACTATCACTGGTAAGTCTTGCAGACCTTACTAATGCCAAACAGTATGCCGATGAGGCGGCAAGTACTTTTATCAATAGATTACAACGGCTTAAAAGCCGGTGCACCATAGCAATCCCAGATAGGGAAATGGCCAATATAGCAGTGGCTAATATGTTACCAAAACTAAAAGAACATTTAATTGTGCATGAAGCGACCGATCTTGCCCAGTTGGCCGAGAAAGCGGCCCGCTTGGAAAAGTTCTTTGAGGAACAAGATGAGAAGCGTCTACCTATACACGTGACTCATTTTGAGAAATTGAGACACGATAAAGAGGAAGGCGAACCAAGAGTGGTGGCCAATGCAGTAACCTTGGGTGATAAAAACCCTGGATAGTGGCCCTAGAACGCCGTCGACGGCGGCCTTGGAGGCCGAGTAGTCGGTGACTTCGGATGGTGGCTTGGAGCTGGCTGACGGCGGCCTGGAGCTTGGCGATGGAGGCGGGCGGTCTTCGGACAGGTAGCGGCCTCCGGATAACAAAGCGATGGCGGCGGCCCTGAGCTAGGTGAATGGCGGCCCGAGCGAGAGGTGGCGGCCAAGGCTAGGACGAATGGTCTCCAAATAGCGGCCCTCGGAGGTGGCGGTCTTTCAGACGACGCTGGCTGCTCAAGGCGAAGTGGTGATGGCGGCCTCACAAAACGGGGATGGCGGCCACTTTGAAACGAGGAGTGGCGGCCACTTGGAGCAAGGATGGCGACCTGCTTGGCTTCCAGATGGCGGCCAAAATGAGAGGGGGTGGCGGCCTCTTGAGGAATGAATGGCGGCCTCTTCGGGATGGATGACGGCCTCTTCGGAGAAAGGCAATGGCGGCCTATGGCGAGGGATGGCAGTGGTGGCCTGCTCCGGATCAACGCTAGCGGCCTCTGGGAGTCTCGGTGGTGGCGGCCTGATGGGCGAAGATGGCGGCCTCTTGGGTGACAAGGGCGGCCTGCTGGAGTGAAGGTGGCGGCCCTCTAGGACGAAGGTGGCGGCCTCCGACGAAAAAGGTGGCGGCGGTCTCATTATACGATGAGGCCGGACGACGCTCTGTCGACGGTGGCGGCTGGAATCTGAACGAGAAGAAAATCAGGCATAATGGGCCTCGGTAGACCTATGAACTTGAATTAAGCGCGCAAAATTGTCTTAAAATGCCAATCAGACAAAATGCGCGAGGGGGCATCTGTTAACCCCAAACAAAAATATTGATGGCCCATTTATTTTTATAGAATAGCCGGCCCATTCTGTTGGTGAAAACATATTCGGAAGAGGGAAGACGTATCTCCAAAAGCCCATATCCGGAAGAGGAAGGACGCGTCTCCAAAAGCATATATCCGAAAGAGGGGGTCTAGATCACCCAACCCAAGGGAGTCTAGATCACCCACTTGGAGTCTAGATCACTCACTTGAGTGGAGTCTAGATCACCCACTTGGAGTCTAGATCACCCAATCCAAGGGAGTCTAGATCACCCACTTGGAGTCTAGATTACCCAACGAGTCTAGATCACCCACTTGGAGTCTAGATCACCCACTTGAGTGGAGTCTAGATCACCCATTATGTGAGGATACCCTCAAGCGAGAATTCCAGTGGCCCAGTCAAACAGTGGCCCAGTGACCCAGGTGGGGAAAATATATCCGGAAGAGGGAGGCCGCGTAGCCACAGCCCATTCCGTCAAGACACCTTCAAGATGAGGAACCCCATACAATGAAGGAGTGAATCCTTAACCAAGGAGACGAATCACCAATCATGGAAACAAATCGCGTCACCTAAGGAAACAAATTTAGGGATGGAGCGTTCAAGCTTGAAGACCTCCCATTATATAAGTGCAGGCGGCATCATACGCAAGGGGCACCTCCAATACTCCTCAAGAGAGCGTCTTTTATTTTTATTTTCTTTATTGCTTTCCTGCATTTTACTGCTTTTTGTTCTTAAATTCCTTTACCGCTTTCTTTAAATTCCTGTATTTGTTTTTCTAGTTTTCCTGTAATCTTTCCTCCTACTTCATCAATAAACGAAAGATATCTTCCTCCCAAGATTTTCACTGTTAACAACTATATTGGCATTTTTTTTTCCCAAAATACTATATGGTAGACTTTGTTGCAAAATTTATGGGAGGGCCCAAGCCATTCATTGTGTACATGTAGTTTCGGTTGTAATGGGTTAAACTGAAAAAAAAAAAAATTATTTGATTATTTGCATTTATTTTTTAAAACATAAATAATCAGTTAACCACTACAAAAGTGAGCTGTGATAATCTAATTTATGGTGTATTATTTATCCAAACCCCCGAGTACTACTAACGTTGGCCTAAAAGATGGAATAGGATTGAATTTAGACACTTTTTTGATGCTCCGACTGGTCTAAATAAATAACATGACTGACATAAGATAATAAATAGATAATGTTATTTAATAATTTTATTAAATGGATAAAATGGATGATCTCATACGCAATTCCACCCACGCCACAAATTTTGAGACGTGAAAGCACAAATTACTCTTGAGACTAGTCATGCTGACTTATTTCTACTATTTTACTATTTTTATTATTTACTACTCCTACTACTGTATTAATTTCATTTTCTTTTTAAATTATATGACAAATTAATATACTAGCATTTTTCCCTACGCCATCCACTTATTGACGGACATATACAAGATCCAGTGATCGACCTTTCACATATGAATATTAATATTCCAGTTTGACGTATTTACCCTTTTTTTAATCAGTGTTTAAAATGCAAATATGAGATTAACATAGACTAACAAAAAAAATTGAATATAAAATAATTAAACCTATGATTTTATTACAATTTAAGCGTGTACAGTAATGAACAACGAAAGTTCACTATATACTCATTTTTCCAACATAAAAATATTTTTTTTGGAGTTAACAATAAAAATAGTAAATAATTGATTTGATTAAGAGATTATAACAATTATTAATAGTATATATGTATATATTTTGTTGAACAACTTATACAGATTAGGAAAGGATTGACGAGGGCATGTGCCACACAAAAACAAATGAACAAGTTAAAAGTTTGATGTAGTATTTTTTATGCAGTACCAAATTGTAAAAGTTTTGGTAAATAAGCATTTAACCATTTAACAATCTAAGGCTGCGTTTGAGAAGAAATGCTAGCAATTAGCGTTTCGCTTTTAAAATACATATTAAAAATAGCTTAAAATCCTATATATATATTAAACACTAATTACAGTAACCGTCAAATTTTAATCTATAATCTCTAAACTCCGAACGCTCATCTCCATCAACTTTTGGCTTTCCAAACTCCAGACTCTAAACTCTAATTTAAAATTGCATTACCAAACACCACTATTCAAATTTAAAACTATTTTCAATTTTCATCATTAATTTCAAACTCCAGACTCTAAACTCCATATGCTAAACTCTAATTATTTCTCAAACATACCATAAATAAGCATTAACGATCTACTTCCTTCATTTTTTTTAAGTGTTACACTTCATATTTTCACGCAAATCCAAAATACATTTTAATGCTTAATATATCAAATTGTATAAAAATAAAAGTTATAAAAAATTGATATTGTAAATCTATGCAATTAGACGAATCCAACAAGATCTCACATGACTATATTTTATCTTATATAATTGTGTTAAAAAGTCAAAATAGGAATTACTAGGCAAACGTAACACTTAAAAAAAAACGGAGGGAGTATTACTGTATTCACTATACTTAGAATGATACCTTTTTTTTTGTAATTATTCACACTAATGTGTGGACAAAGACGTGTGGAGCCCAAGCCACACAAGTTACAAAGAGGAATAAAGGAGATGGATAGGGGGTCGGGTGGAAATCGAACCCCCAACCATAAGGTTGGAAGTCAGGGACACGACCACTAGGCCAAGCCCTATTGATAGCTTATTGAGTTTTAATAAGATTGAGCTCATTTGCTAACTCAATTTGATATTTTCCAAACATCTCAAAAAATATTCAATATGTTAAAAATCAATATATATATTTATATATACTAGTCCTCGTTAGGAGCGGGCTACGCCCCTCGGTCGTAAGATTTGATATTTAAATGGTGACGATAATATCATAATGGTATGATTGCTTCAATTGTCTCATATAGAATTAACTACATCTGATAGCCTTAACGATACTAAAATCTAAGAGAAAAAATGGCATTTGTATTTTCAAATATTAGTTTAATGCAAGGACAAAATTTGATGTAAATAAAAAAATTAACTTTTATGGCTCTTTTTATGCAAATCTTAGCATTGTCAAATGCAAAACTAAAGATATTTGGAATAAATAAAAAAGGAAACGGGACCCATTAATAACATTTGAAGTAAATAGAAAAATAACTTAAGATAATAATAACTGGTATTTGTAGTAAACCAACACAACTCTAAGAGTAAAATGGTCATTCTACGTAGTAAAGTAAAAACCATTAATACTTTCAAGGGTAAAATGGTCATGTAGCCAACAAAAAACCCTTAATACTTTCAAGGGCAAAAGCGAGTGTTGAAGCAAGAAAGGAAAATACGCAAAAAAGTGACAGGATATGAGAAAAGAGGCTTGAAGCACAAAGGATAAAATCACTTGTATTTGGGGTAAATACAATATAAATGCAAGGGTAAAAATGTCATCAGTTGGCAGAAGGACATGGATGGATAAATACAATAGTCAAAAATATCATTTTAAATGACAGAAGGACATGGATTCATACTAGTAATATATAATGATATATTGTTTTCCAGATAGCCTAAAAATATTAAAAATAAATAGTACATGTTCTTTGAATAATAGTAGTATTTATTATTAGGGTCTTGTATCTTTTATTAATGGGAGTACTTGGTATTTATTGGAAAAACCTAATTTGTCCATGAAAAGCTTTAAATTGAGTTTTAGTATTAACGGATAGTTTGTAATCCTAACCCTGTATTTTAGAAGTGAGGTTTGTGGGTTTGGATTTGAATTAGTAGTTTTTCCTTTATTTTATTTATTTATAATATAAGATAAGATATAGTAAAAAATATAAAGAAAAATCTATTAAAATTACAACCTTTTAATAAGGACACCATAATGGAAGAGATCGAGGGGCATCATAAGAAAGGTTGGTATAGAAATAAGCATGCAGGTGCAGCCGGCAAAATGTTGGCCACTTTGCTTTTCTTGAAGCTAAGATGCTACACTTTGCAATCATCGTCCACATAATCTCATCATTACACCTTATAAATATAAATTAATTACTTATTCTTTTACTATTAATTACTACTCCACAAAACTATATACTACAAATCAAATACTATTATCAATCACAGCCCTTTTAGGATATGCTACTATAATCTCCTTGTTTCATCTTTGCTGGTGAAAATTTGTCCTTAACATTTTTGAAGTTTGAATTGCAAATAAGTTCAAAATATTATTACTAGTATTAATTAGCCTTTAAGCTGTTTCGACCCGTTAAGGAAATACTAAGTGAAGCCCTTAGAGGGTGTTTGGATTGACTTCTACCAATGTGCTTTTGGCTTTTGCTTCTGCCAAAAACACTTTTGGAGAAAAAAACGTTTGGTTTGGCTTTTTTAAAAAAGCAGAAGCACCTCGAAAAGCTGCAAAAGTGCTTCTGGGAGAAGCTGCAAAAGTGCTTCTGGGAGAAGCAGCCAAAAGCACTTCGTAAATTGTGCAAAGACTTAAATATCCTCATTACTTAATATAAATAAATTACACTATAAATAAATCTTATTATCATATTAAGTAGCATGTCCTTTTTGGTAATTTATACATTTAAAAAGCACTTTTCACTTTTACACATCCAAAAATAATTTTGAAAAAAAGCTGTTTTTCAAACATTCCATCCAAACACAAAAGTTATCTGCTTCTGTTTTTGGCTTTCACTTCTGCTTCTGCTTTTGACTTCTGCTTTTTTCAAAAGTCAATCCAAACGGGCCCTTAGTTAAAAAGGCCCTATTTCATTTCAGACATAAAAAACAAAACTCTAAACTGGCACATCAAACAGACAATCACATATTTCAAGGTTATTGTTTAATGGCATCACAATGTTTTGTAATTTATTTATTTATTTTTTGAAGGGACAAAGGATGAGAGATAAGGTGTTAAGTGAGAGTTCATTTCATATAAATTACAAAGAAACAAAAGGAAAAATAGGGGGCGGTATGGGAAACGAACACTCATTCCCAATGTTTTGTAGTAATTATTTTTATGATGCAGCCGAAGCCAAAAAAAAAAGAAGAAAAACTAGAGTTTTCGAAACATGCTACAAGAAAAATTAAAGTTCTCGAAACCACATGCCTGGCTCGTCCCCCTTCAAGTTCCTGCAAACAAAATTTAAAGGGAAAACCAGGTGATATAAACCATATTGTTAACCTCCCTCCCTAAGCACATAATAGATCCAGGAGACTTGAAGGAATCCCGCAAGGAGGTGATCTTCTAAATAAGTGCAGCAAAAGCAAAAGGATGAAAAATATCCCAATTATCAAGAAGCCCAATAGCATATAAGGAATCCCAGTAAAATGCATCACATTTAGTACTATACTTTTAGCATTTAAACTGGACCAATACTTCAATGTTTTTTTTTTTTTTGAGAAGCCGAAGCCGGATAACAAGCAAAAAGCAAAGAAACAAAAAAGGAAAATCTAAGAAAAACAGGCAGAATTAAAATAAAAGGTTGGGCCAACTAAACGTTGTCCATCAGTGAGGCACGACCCCCGGATGTCCATGTGGTGAGGCGTCGTCCCTGAGCATATCTTTGGCGAAATCCGGAGGGAACACCCATGTAGTATAGAAGTCTTCCAAAGTGGCCCCGTGCTTGGCCAAGCTGTCTGCCACTTTGTTGGCTTCTCTCCACGCGTGACTGATCTTACACTCCTCAAAGTGTCCTCTAGCGTCTCTGATCCTTTGAAGAAGTGGTGCCATCGGGTGGTGCAGATCCCTACATCCTAGCAGGTCAATGGCCATAGTGGAGTCCGTGTAGCATCTAATATGGCGAAGCCCCTTATCTCTTACATATTCCAGACCATGAGCAAGGGCCGAGAGTTCCGCAAATAAGCTGTTCTTTTCACCAAGGAAACCGCATCCCCCTCCCTTCCAAACTTCGTCTTCACTTCTAAGCACAAAACTTATCCCAGCCTTGCAGGTGTTCGCCAGAGAACTTCCATCAACGTTGAGAATAAGACTCTTGTAGTTGAGAGCATTCCAGCCAGTAGAGTGCCTTGCCACCTGGTTGTTGGGTGTCTTGTTGGAGGCTTTTTCCATGTCTGCGCCCATGTGCATGATCTCCCTGAGAAGGATCCACATAGACCTAGACTTCCCTCGAAAGATCCGGTTATTTCTCTCCCTCCAAATGACCTACAAGGCGGCTGCCATATACACCCCATAAGTGTCGAACAACCCCTTCAAAATTCCCTGATATCTTGTTTAGGGATCTCCATACAGTCGTCTGGGATGTCCACTCTCAGTTTTTTCCATATTTGGTTTGCCCATGGGCAGAGAAATAAACAATGACTCCAATTTTCAATCTCCAGTCCGCATAGGGTGCACAGCGGGGATGTAGCCAGGTTCCTTGTAAATCTAAGCCAGTTAACCGGCAAGGCATCATTACATATTATCCATATGAGAAAGCCCACCTTTTCCGGGATGTGAGGTACCCACATCCATTTCCAGTTTTGGTCATTGATATCGTTCGAGTTCAGACAATTATATGTCGTTTTGACTGAGTATACCCCATTGGGGGTGTGCTTCCAAATCCAGAGGTCAGGACAGCTAGCGTGAAGGGTGGGGGGAGGGGCTGAGGTAAGGTCATTGCGGATGTCGACTGGGATAGGAGTGTAAAGATTATCCAGCTCCCATTTGCCATTCGATATAATGTCACATACCCGAGTTTGAAGATCCTAGATAGCCACATATGGGATGTTCGCCCCTAGGTGCATATCCTGCCACCAGGGCGTGAACCACAAGGATGAAGTGCCACTTCCCAGGCGGAAGGTGAATCATTCCTGCAGCCGAGGGAGTGCCTTGTTAACAGCTTTAAGAATGTGTGACTGATTATTCCAATTGGTCCTCAGGGACAGAGTAGAAAAGAGAAATCACCCTTTACCATCTTAACCCAAGGCTTATCAGGCGTGTGTAGAATACCCCAGACCAGCTTCCCTATTAGAGCCGTGTTCATTAGGCGGGCATGCTTCAATCCTAGGCCACCTGCCCTTTTGTCTTTGGCCACGGTGTCCCACTTAACAAGGTGAATCCCATTCCCATGGTGATCTTTCCAGATGCATCGGTTCCCTCTCCTGTCGATGAGGTCACAGATGCCCTTTGGAAGCCAGTGAAGTTGCATAAAATACGAGGGGATGGCTGCTAGCACCGCCCGGGCGAGGGTGAGACGCCCTGCTTTATTAAGAAGTTTGCAAGCTCATCCTTCCATTCTTGCATCCATTTTGTCCAAGATAAAGTGGAAGTCACTTTTTCTTTTCCTTCCGGTTAAGATGGGGAAACCCAGATATGATCCGAACCTCATTGTTTCTTGAATTTGAAGTGTTTCCAAGATTCCAACTCTGTCCAGCTGAGAGATATATTGAGGGATGAACATGGATGATTTCGCTTGATTTAATTTGAGGCCAGATGCCTTAGCAAAGGTCTGAAGAGTTGCAGCCAGGCAATTAATGCTCTCTTTTTCCGCCATAGAGCATAGGATAAGGTCGTCCATAAAGATTAGATGGGAGAGGCTGGTGTCTTGGTTGATGCTTATAGGCTTCCAGAATCACATAGTAATCTGTTCATGAATCATCAGGGATAGTTTTTCCATAATTATCAGAAACAGAAATGGGGAGAGGGGATCTCCCTGTCGCAGCCATTTGCCCGGTTTGAATGCTTCAAGTTGCTGGCCGTTCCAGATGATTGAGTAGGAAGGTGATTTGACGCAAAACATGATAATGTTGATGAGATTTTCAGGGTAGGCGAGCTCATGTAGGCATAGCTTGAGAAAGTCCCATCTAACGTTATCGTAAGCTTTCTCAATGTCTATTTTCAAGACTATGCCCTGTATACCTTTCCTCCGGCCGGATATGTGTCCCATGAGTTCTCGAAGAGTAGCCGCGTTATCAATGGTCCCCCTCCCGGAGAGGAATGCCGACTGGTGTTGGGATATAAAGGAGACCAAGGAGGGCTTGATGCGGTTCACCAAAATTTTAGTGAGAATTTTGTAGTTAACATTGCAGAGAAATATCGGTCTGAAGTGCTTGAATTCCCTAGGAGCTGGGATCTTCGGTATGAGACATAAATGAGCCTTAGCAATGTTGGGGGGAAAGTTCCCAGTCACCAGAGCCTGTTGAGCAAACTTAAGCATAGAGGGACCAACAGTGTTCCAAAAAGCCTTATAAAAATACCCAGGGAAGTCGTCCGGGCCAGGGGAGGATAGAATATTAATGTCCGCCATGACCTCTGCGATTTCAGTTTCTGTGATGTTCCCACCGAGGCCAATCTGCTCGTTACTGGAGATGTCAGGAAGAGACGGCATGTTGATTTGGTGAGGCTCAGCAGCCCGATCACCCCAAACACTTGGTTCCGGAGCAGCATATAGTTCTTGATAGAAGTTCCTAGTTGCATGTTTCATTTCTTCTTCATCAACACTCCATGAGCCATTCGGAAGCTTTATCCCATGAATTCTCCCCCGATGTCTATTGAATTTGGCCTTGGCATGAAAGTATGAAGTGTTGCGATCACCTAACTTGACCCACTTATCTTTGGCCTTTTGATACCACTTGAGCTCCTCCTGATAAAGAATGAGATTATATTCTGCAATTAATTCCTGTTCCCGCAACATTAGTTTCACCGAATCCACCTTCTCAAGCGTCTGTGCTATACCTTCCAACCTTTTCTTAATTTTTATCTTGCGCCAGTGGAGATTTCCCTCGTGGGTTCTATTGAAGTCCAAGGATACACTCTGAATATTAACCAGATTGGTTTCAATGGGGACATCTGTCCAAACATTTTCAATCAGCTCCTTATATCTGTTCACCGTCGCCTAAGAGGCTTCCCGACGGAAAGGCTTGGCAGTATTGTAATGAGCTTTCCCCCCACAGTGAAGCACCAGAGGGACGTGATCTGAGCCAGTCCTTGCAGAAACTTGCACGAAGCCGAGGGGGAACAAAGTTATCCAGTCCTCATTGATCATTCCCCTGTCAAGCTTTTTGTAGATCCGGTGCCCCTCCCCCAAGGGCCTCGACCAAGTAAAGTTACTCCCTGTAGTATTTATATTGGTGAGATTGCAATCATGAAACAATGAGGTCAGCTCCTCGGTCGCTGGGTGTTGAAGAGCCCTCATTTGACCTCATCCGTGGAAGTGATTTGATTCCAATCGCCCATAATACCCCATGCTCCCTTGGTATTAGAGCTCAGCTGCCGTATTTGATCCCAATTCCCTTTCCTGAGATCGTAGCTGGGAAAAGCATAAATAATAGATAGGTGCCATTCCTGACTATCGCCCCCAAGCCGGATAGTGATACAACGGTCTTGAGTATCCGTGACCTGAATATCCGTACCAAGGCCGTTTTGATGAAGCACCCAAATCCCCCCGCTTTGCCAGAGGTCTCCTTAATGGACGACGGAACGAATTCCGCTTTCCGAAAGAAATCTGAGGCTTGGCTAAATTTAATCTGAGGCTCTAAGATAGCAATCAGATCCGGCTTAACTATTCGAAAATTATCCAATAGACATCTCCTCATCGTCTTGTTTCGAAATCCCCTGACATTCCACACCAAAGCTTTGAAATTTTTCCAATCCATAAACATAAATTAAAACGGTTGGGATTATCCAAAACAGGAATTAAATCCATACCTTCTCTAAGATTGCATGGCAGTAGGGCCATCCAATGCTTCTCCGATCTCTAGCTCAACCTCCGGTACATAGTCATCCGAATCTTTCGTTTCCGGGGGCTGGTTTGAAGGCTCGTCCTCTGGAAGGGAAGAGGTTCTCGCTCGCTTTGGCACGATGGCCTGGGCTTAGTATATCTAAGCTTGTCCTCCTTGTTTTTTGCCTTAGGAGGATTGGAGATTCTTTTTAGGATGGCTTGAATGTTCTTATGTGGCCCAAATTTGAGAATAGTGGGCCTATTTTCTTTCCTTGTCTTGCCCAGACACCTTTGCTTGTTTGGGGACTTGTTTTCTTGGCCCTCCTCAATTTTTGGCCCAGGTTTAGAGAGATCCAGCCCAATCAACTTTTTTTTACCGTTAGGTTTCTTGCGCACCACCTTTATCCAATCTCCTCCATTTGGTTGAGGAGGTGTACCGCTGTCTGCCTTGTATTCGACCAGGGGAAGGTCAACCCCTGTTGAATTTATCCCGTGACCGTCCTTTTTGGTGAAATCTTCTGGAGACCAGGCCTCTGAATCTGTCTCGTTCTCCTCACTTTCCATATTAGTGATTTCCCGTTGTGCCTCTTCGCTTGCAGACTTACTAGCCGTTTGTCTCTTCCCAGAATTGGCAAAGTCAAATGTCCCCTTGTTGACATCAGTTATGTGCTCCCCATTTTCTTTCGTCAACGTTTCTTCCCCAGCCTTGGCAGCCACCGGAGTAGGGTTTTCAGTGATCACCGGAATGTTAGAACAGCCAACACTCGCGTGTCCATACCATTGGCACTTGGTGCATAACAAATGTAGTCCTTCGTATGCCACTTTTTGCCACCGGTCTCCTATCAGAATGCTTGATACCATGGGAAGGCTTAGGTCGA
The DNA here is from genome assembly GCA_030278955.1 of Hygrophila difformis. Lineage (NCBI taxonomy): Eukaryota > Viridiplantae > Streptophyta > Magnoliopsida > Lamiales > Acanthaceae > Hygrophila > Hygrophila difformis. Next base: position 12,080,839 of record JAOANR010000010.1, on the reverse strand, counting down.
TCTCCACGCAAACCCTTGCGTATTTTTCCCGATTGTCGCCTTTGGTCATTGCATCCACTCGGACAGGAGTACCCAATCCGGCTGCCATTTTTGTGAAAAATAAATCGTCGAAAAACTCAAAACAAAGCCCGGGGAATCTGGCCCAAACCACAGTCTTCTTTGGTGTTTCGGCATCCGTGATGAAATTTGGCCTCCACGGCCGAACTGTGAGATAGGAGTTGAAGACCATCCATGGCCCTTCCTTTAACACCTTAGTACGGTCTTCCTCCCTGTCGAATTTAACCATGAAGTACCCTGCGTCCATGTCTACCATGTGAAAGCAGTTCTGCATTTCCAAATGTTAGCAAGTCTGTCAAAGAGTGCCATGTATCCCACCCTTTTCCCCAGAACGGAGACGATGAGCCCATCCTTGTATGGCTCACACATGTGTTTATGAAGTTGAGGATCGATAGTTATCCTTGGCTTGAGCCTGTCTCCATCCACATAGTCGAGCTTGACAAGATTTTTGTTAGCTGGATCCTCGCTTAGAGGTTTCGGAATAGCCTCCCTACCAGCCAGGACCTTGTCCCTGAATGACGCAGCTTGCGGACCGGAAAAGTTGAAAGCTTTAGGAGAAATCAGCAAAGTCAGGGAAGCAGGAGAAGTTGGGGAAGAAGGAGAGTGGGGGAGGGAACTCTGAGAGAGTTCCATCCTAGAGAGAGAAAACTTGCTATCGTAAGTATTTGGTATAATACTTCAATGTTTGGTTTGTACTAAATTATAAATTAAAGCAAATAAGCAAAAATAACGACCCTAAAAAATTCATACGGACAAAATTAAGTAATGAATTTTGCTAATAAATTATTACAAAAAGAAAATATTCAAAATAGTACTCCCTCCGTTCCAACTAAGTTATGTTATTTGACTTCTGCACACAATCCAATGCATTCATTTTTAATCGTTAATATCTTAAAATCTATACAAGTAAAAATTACGTAAAATATATATTCTAAAACTATACGATTAGACGAACCTAACAAGACCGAACTCGATTATTTTTTTCAAATATATACTTATAATAATATTGGGGTTCAGTTAGGGTGCGATTGCCCATTTTGACTTGATGTGCTGCGGTGCATCAAATCCGTTGATTCAATTTGCAAATTGATGGTTAAGATTAACTTGAAGGTTAAAATAGTAAATTTGTTAGATTTAATTTTGTTAACAAACAATTGATCGTCTCTTCAGTCTACTTTTACTCTATTTTTTCTCTAAACATTTCAATATCATCAATCGATCTTACATAAACTCCAATTTACTTAATTATGCTGCAATATATATAATATATATAATATATATTATATATATATCTTTGAACTATTCATGAAAACGTACCTAAAATGTTCGAGTCGCTGAATTGTTGATTAAAACATCGCTGAATTGTTCATGAAAAGATTGTTAATTGTTTCTGGCATCATCGCTGAATTGTTCATGAAAGCGTCGTTGAATTATTTTTGGTGGCATCGCTGAATTGTATATGGTAGCATCGCTGAATTGTTCTTGATAGTGTCGCTGAATTGTTCTTGGTGTAGTCGCTGAATTCTTTTAGGTAGGCTCACTGAAATATTTTTTGGTAGTATCACTGAATTATTTTTGGTAACATCGCTGAATTGTATGTGGTGGCAACGCTGAATTATACAAGGTATTGTCGCTGAATTGTTCTTGGTGTCGTCGTTGAATTCTTGTAGGTAGGCTCACTGAAATATTTTTTGGTAGCATCACTGAATTATTTTTGGTAACATCGCTGAATTGTATGTGGTAGCATCGCTGAATTCTACAATGTATTGTCGCTGAATTCTTCTTGGTGTAGTGGCAGAATTCTTTTAGGTGGGGCCACTGAAATATTTTTTGGTAGCACTAATAAAGTAATTTTGGTAACATCGCTGAATTGTATTTGGTTGTGTCGCTGAATTCTTCAATGTTGAATCGCTGGAATATTTTTGATAGCATCCCAAAATTATTTTTGGTAACATCGTTGAAATGCTATACGCAATAAATTTTTTATATTATTTACTAAATATTCTTGATCATAGATATAGATTACCACATATTTGATATGATTTACCAAATATTAGATTGATAACATACTAAATATAGGGTTGTATCTTCCATTACATATTTTGTTGGACAACTTTACCCTTTTCCATTTACAACCCTTGGATTTGAAATCAATGGTCCAGATTTTCGCCTTGATGTGCTGCGGATTTGTTCAATTGCACCCTAACTAAAGTGATAATATTGAGTCAAAGTTGAACAATTAAGAGTGCCAAAAAGTCAAACATAACATCTTACATGGGACGGAGGGAGTACTATAATAATTGGGAAGCGCCAGCCCACGTCTACGCTGTTGGCCTTATCATATTAATTTCCTCGTATTATACTATTGTTTTGGTAATTTTCTTATTATGGAAAATTTATTACTAACTAACTCAATGTTATGAAAAGAAATGGAGCCCGAATTCTCTCCCCCCCTTCCCTATACATCTCTCCCGCCGGAGCCTCCCGACGACGGCGAGCCCCTTCCCCTTGTGGAACCCTCGTTCCGCGATATCACCTTCTGTCGTCCGCCTCCTCCGGATCAGGATGAACGGCCGCTAAAGGAACTTGCCTCGTTTGGTTTTGTTGATGGTAACCCACTTCTCCCTAGTGTCGACTTCTCGGATACGGCTATGAAGCGTCTGTGCCAACGTTTTGAGGATGCTCTTGTGATCAAGGTGCTCGGTAAAAGGATTGGTCTGTCATTGTTGAAGGATAAATTGGGCCGCATCTGGAAACTCAAGGGCCACTTCGAGTTACTTGATGTGAACAACGAGTTTTTCTTGGCTAAGTTCGATTTTGAAGATGATCGCAGCAAAGTGCTTTATGATGGTCCATGGTCTGTTTTCGACCATCTGGTGGCTGTGACTCCATGGTCGATGGAATTCCTTGATCCAAAACGGGAAATCACCAAAACTTCGGTTTGGTGAGGTTTCCGGACCTAAATTCAGTCTTTTATGATGAGGAGTCGATGTTCATCATTGCATGCCTTGTTGGCCGTGTGTTACATATTGATAGCAATACCAAGGACATGCAACGGGGACAGTTCACTCGAGCTTGTGTGGAGATCGATCTTTCCCGTCCTGTCATTGGCAAGGTGTACGTGAATAAATCTTGGCAATTGGTTGCATGCGAGGGTCTTCATAATATCTGTACAACTTGTGGAAAAATATGTAATGGACGATTGATGTGTGTTCATGACACTGTCAACACCCAGGATCCACCCCTCCACCGCCAGCCGCTGCACCGGAGGAGGTGGTTGGTGAGGATGGTCCGCATAAGGAAGGTGCCTCCCCTAATTTGCTTGAAAATCGCCCTCCACAGACTGAAAGGGAAACTTCACAATCAGTGGGGGAAATTAATAACCCTAAATCTCCTACCGGGATTACGAAGGAACCTGCCATGCATGAAGATTCTTTCCATATTTCTCCAGTGGCTACCCACGGTGACTGGATCACCGTTACATGGCCGCCGCGCCCACCCCGCCGAGGCAAAAACCTAGAACTGAAGCCGGCCTATGATCCCCCTGCTCCTCGAAAGCCACAGCATGTTGACAAAGCATCCTCCTCACGTGGTCATAATAAGACTACACCTTCGGACGTTGATAATATGCATATTAGGGTTGAGAACAATCCCCTCTTTGTCCAAATTAATCCTGTGGACGACCAGGAGACGTATCACCGCAAAGGCAAGAGTAAGAGGGCTTGTCGGTCTTCGGAGCCTGCTGTGGATCAAACCATTCCGGTTAAAAATACCTTTACGGTATTGGGCAACAATAAAAATGCTCACATGGACACGGAGAGTGAGTATGACCATGAAGCTTCTGATGAGGATGCTCGAGATGAGGAAACAGACCAACCTGCGGATGTTTCCTAATGATTGAATTCAAAGATTTCACAATTCTTGCATGGAATATACGTGGAGCCATGCACAAGAATACACAACGCCACGTAGCGGATGTACTTCGGCATCTTAAGCCGTCTATTTTGATCCTTCTGGAACCTCAAGGTATATTTGAGCGTTTAAAGAATTTTCTTTATCGTTTGGATTATGAAGCCGTGAACATTATTGAATGCACTGGTCGTACGGGGGGCATCTGGACCGTTCGCCGTATTGGTCAGCCTTTCATTATTTCTACTGTCACAATGTAACACCCCGGTTTTTGGTCACCCAGGTCGGGATGTCACCACCACATCCCCCTAGTAAGACACAGTTTCTCCGAGCTTACTAAAGAGATGCAAGGCTAGGTATTGCAGTATTTAAAAGTATTTAAATCATTCAAGATAGCCCATTCAATATAATTGGAAAATAATAATAGTATAGCGCAGCGGAAATAATTGTTTCAGTATAGTATCGCAGCGGAAAATATAAATAGGGCCGACATGGCCAAAACACGGGTTAAACAGGCCCGTTCATAATATAGTCTAAAGTACGAATTTAAAAGCAAAACAAAGTTCCCAAAATCCCATGCATGATTCGTGCTCACACATGCTCATTCCACATATTCTGTAAGAAAAGGAATAAAAACGGTTTTGGTCAGCAAACTTGCTGAGTAAGCTAACACATGCATGATCGTAGGGTTTAAAAGCCATTAATTTAATAATTTAATGAAAGCATGATAATAACATAATATTTAATTTAATCTAATCAACTATCCAATAGCATAACTTATTTCAGGGCCCTATTTAATAACACATATCGCATGGTTTAGAAATAATAGCCATAATTTAAAGAAAGCATTTAAATAATTTAATTGGACAACAACATAATTTAATCTAATATAATTTAATTTAGTATCCCCATTACATTCCCGATTTGGTATTTCAAAGTTTCACGATAGCATCGCGATGTCAACAAGTTTAGCCGGTAGCCCGGCGGCCGCAACCGTATCAGCCATACCCAGTACCACTCCGGAGCCTCGGGAAACCCATACGGATATTCACGAGAGTGTAGGCTCTATATTTCGCCGTTTAGGCAATATCACATTTCAAGTTTAGCGCGCGGGGTCACCATCGTCCATTACGGCACGAAGTGAAGCAGTTAGGGGGCACCTTGCAGAGCACTCACCCCTAATTTTAATTTATCAAGTTTGTAAGGGGATTTAATTTTTTTTAAAATCTGACTTCAATTGTATTTATTTAAAAATAATATCTCAACTTGTTTCAACCCTAAATGTTAATTCCATGCTTCAACAAGATTTCAAGATTTCGTTTCCGGTAAATCACAGTTTACCCTAAAATTCGTCTAAAATCAGATTTAATTCCAAAAATTCCAAAATTTCACGTCTGACTCAGAAACGTTGAGATCTACAACTTTCGTGTTTTAACTTTTTCAATCCGAGATACCTAAATAGGTCAAAATCACCAATTTTCGCAGAAGAATAATTCTGTCCGAGTTTAATGTATCACAGTTTAAAGATTTCGAATTCTACCATAGCAATTCAACTCCAAATTTGATGAAATTTTACAGAGATCATCTTAAGACATTTATCTACAACTTTCATGTTCGGCCAAAGATCTAAAACAGTCTAGATCCTATGTCAAAAACGTGATCAAGATCATTCCTAAGTTCTGTCCAGGATTTCGAGATCTAGATTTAAACAGTTTGGTTTCGGTTGTTTTCACATATCAAATAGTCTCTAAAAATTCTCAAAAATTTACAGTAGCTAGATCTAAGTCTTAGGAACGATTTTCGTGTTTTAAGTTTCTCCGTTTGAATTCGTTTTAGGGTTCGGAAAAATTCATCAAATCTGTTGCGCCGGTAGAAAGTATAAATTGACAGATTTACAATTTCTTGTAAATCTTTTAGTTTTGAATGTCTTAATTCATCCCAAAACCATGTAAGAGTTAACTTACAGAGTTTATGAACGTCCGGGATCGTCTATTCGAAGGCGTGGCTTCCAGTCCACCGTTTCTCCTCTCCGTTCGCCGGGTTCTACGATCTAGATCCAGTACGAGGTGTAGAAGAGAAAAGAAGAAGATTAGGATTCATTTTCGAATCGTATATTGAACAAGGATTGGATCGAGACTTACCACGACTATGGAGATCTTAGAATTTTCGCCCAACAGCGTTCGCCTTGGTTTCGTGCCTCCGACGACTCCGGATTTAGGGTTTCGAATGTGTAGAGAGTTGTAGGGTTTCGTAAAGGTATTCGGAGCTCCTAGAAGGTCTTATTTATAGATGTCTAAGACCTAGGGCGTCCAAAATCTGACCCCAAGGGTCTTGGGTCGAGAGATGTTCAACCGAAAGTCGAAAAATCCGCGTTCGGGCGAGTGAATCTCGCACGGGGCGTTTCTGCCAGTTGGCGCGGTCGTGGCGCGCTCCAAGGCCAACGACCGCGCGGCCAGCGCGCCACTCACGCCTGGACTCCGGTCCGGGCGGGTCGTGCGATCCGTCGCGCTTTTCCTCCTCTCTTTCGGACTTCTATCCCTCTATGTTCCCAGATTCCGATTTCCGGGGTATCTTCTTGCTCCGATTTCCTATCTTAATTTTTTTCGGATCTAAATTTACATTTGGACTCGGGTTATTGAGTCCATCGGTGTTGGGTTTCCGTGTAACCATTTATTCGATTAAATTGTCTTCGGCTTCCCGGGTTCTCGGAATTTTGTTTCCTTTTTAATTTAAATTCCATTTCTCATTTCCTCTACATTTATTTCTTTATTTATTATATTTATTTCATTTATTGTATTTATTTTATGTTGGAAAATTTCCGGGTATTACACGCAATCCACACTCGGATGGCCACATTTAGGGTTTCTTGGGGAACAACTTTCTGGTTCTTCACTTCGATGTATGCTAGTCCTTGTGCTAGAAACCGGGGAAGTGATTAGAATGATCTAAGAAATGTCTGGCCTCTATTCAAGGAACTTGGATGGTCATTGGCGATTGGAACGAAGTGTTATTTTGCTCAGAGGCCTTGGGAATGTCTACTACCCCAAGACAGTGTGAACTTTTCCAAAACCTCCTGTTTGATTGTGATTTGGAGACTGTCACTACCTTCGGAGATGCCTTTACCTTCCAAAGAAATACTTCGGGAGGCCCTTTGGCTCGTAAAAGATTAGATCGGGCGGTGGCTAACTCGGATTGGTTGTCTTCTTTTCCGGAAAGCTTTGTTGACGTCCAACCTAGGCGTGCGTCGGACCATAATGCTATCCTCCTCCGTTGTTTTTCTCTTGCTATTCCTACTAGACACCGGCCGTTTCGTTTGGAAGGCGCCTGGGCTCACCATCCGTCCTATGCTCATGTTGTTGATGCTACATGGCATTGGGAAGATCTGCCACTCACTCGGCATTTGAAGGAGGTCCGAGATGCTTCCATTCATTTTAATCTTCACCACTTTGGTAATATTCCAAGGCGCAAGAGAAGGTTGCTGAGAAGATTGGAAGGAGTGAGACGATGCTTGGTTAGAGTTGACTCATTACACCTCTGCCTTCTCGAACAAGAGCTGATGAGGGAACTCGATTTGGTACTCAAGCAGGAAGAGATGCTTTGGTTTCAAAAAGCGCGGGATAAGTGGATTTCATGTGGTGATCGCAATACGCGATATTTTCATAATCAGACGAAAGTGCGCCGCCAACACTCTAGAATTTTTGGACTAGACATTGATGGGATTTGGCAAACGGACGAGAGCATTCTCCAGCAACATGCCATCTCTCATTTTGGCTATCTTTTCGGACACTCCTTGCCTCCATCTCACAAGGGGGAACCGCTAGTGACACTTCCCCCGCTCCAGGCGACTGAATACTTAAGTGAGGAGGTCAACTTCCTGGAAGTCAAGAGGGCAGTTATGGAGATGAAAGACTTCTCAGCCCCGGGTCCGGATGGATTCCCTCCGGCTTCTATAAATTGAATTGGGAGTCCGTGGGTCACTCGATTTAGGAATTTGTCAGGGACTCTGTCATGACTGGAGGTTTTGATAAGGAATTATCGTCTACTTTTATCTGTCTTATTCCAAAAGTGGACATTCCTAAAGAGATTCGCCATTTCCAGCCCACCAGTTTATGCAATGTTGCTTATAAAATTCTCACAAAGGTCTTGGTCAATCGGCTGCGTCCTTATCTTCAAAGCTACATTGGGCCCTTCCAATCTGCTTTTTTACCGGGTCGGGGGACAGCGGGAAATGCAATTATTTTGCAGGAAGTTGTCTCCTCTTTTCATATACGTCAACGGCGTTCTCAAGAGTTCCTATTGAAAATTGACTTGGAGAAAGCTTACAATAACATATCTTGGGACTTCCTGGAGATGTGTTTATGGGAAATGGGTATCCCGGGTGTCTTGCTTAATATCATCATGTTCTGTGTACGCTCGCCGGTATATTCTATCCTTTGGAATGGGTCGGCTCTTCCTCCTTTTACCCCTTGCAAAGGCATTCGGCAAGGGGACCCCCTCTCTCCATACTTGTTCATTATTATTATGGAAAAGTTGTCTCGATCTATTCTTAATAAGGTCGAGGATGGCAGCTGGGAGCCTATCTATCTGGCTAGACATGCGCCCCCCTCTCACTTAATGTTCGCCGATGACCTTCTATTGTTTTCCAAAGCTACTACTGATAGTGCTCAATGCATTGATAGGGTTTTGGGTAGCTTTGCAAGCCTGTCTGGACTCCGTATTAATGCCAATAAATCCACAGCCATGGCGTCTGCTGCTGTCCCATTCGCTAAGTGTGAGGAGATTTCGGGAATCATGGGTATCACGTTCTCCTTCGATATTGGGCGCTATCTGGGATTTCCTCTCTTCAAGGGTGTCGCTAGAGACTCTCATTTTGAGTTCCTCATCGAGAAAATGCAGGCCCAACTCGGCACGTGAAAGCGATCCCTTTTGAATAAGGCGGGTCGCATCACACTTGCTAGATCGGTGCTTGCGACTATCCCCTCATACTTTATCCAAAATTATTGGATTCCTACTGCTACTTGTGATAAGATCGACCGGTGTGATAGAAACTTTATCTGGAAGGATGCTCATGGTCGTGGTATCCCGCTTGTTAACTGGAGCAAGGTAGCTCGTCCTCGTAAATGGGGTGGGCTTGGCTTGCACAAGTGTAGAGACATGAATATTGATTTCTTGGGTAAATTATTCGCGGATTACAAACTCCAAAGCCCTAAACCTTGGGTTGGCCTCATTTCATGCAAATATGGGACACCTACCTCTGCCCTTCAGCCGAGACCTGGATCCTCTTTGACCTTTAATGCTTTGATCAAGGTCTCTTCCTTCCTGCAAGATGGTTTCCAATTATGTATAGGCGCTGGGGACAGCAACCTCTGGTTTTCCCCTTGGCTGCGTAATGGTGCTATAGGTCCGCGCATTCCTTACGTCCATATTTCTGATACGGAGCTGTGCATTAAGGATACATTTGAGAATGGAAATTGGAAATGGTCCGGCATCATGACTACTGTTCCGAGCTCTATTCAAAAGGAAGTTCAAGACTTCGGACCGCTGTCTCTCCATGCCAACGCCAAAGATAGGTGGTATTGGTTGGCAACAGGCTCGGGAAACTACTCTGTCCGAACAGGTTACGAATGGATCCTCTCTCTTCGGGGGGAAGGTGTTGACCGTCTCAGATCTTGGGCCTGGAGTATTCGTGCCCCGGAGAAGGTTAGGGTTTTTGGGTGGTTGGCTGCCCACAACTCGGTCCTCACCAACGAGGTTCGCCATGCTTGGGGCCTTGTTGCGTCGCCGGCCTGCCTGCTTTGTGGCAATGCCAATGAGTCCCTTATGCATCTCTTATTTATGTGCCCATGGGCAGTGGCTTTATGGAATCACTTTGGCGGCTTACCTTTCTGCTACGGGTATGCACAATTCTACTACTGGTACTCATTTCCTTACACACTTTGGTCGGTCTTGGAGTAGTATTCAGTGGGCGGTCATTTGGTGTATTTGGTTGGCGAGAAATAACTTCTGCTTCAGGGGTATTACTCCGGATGTTGAGACTGTGTATCGCCAAGCTTGCTTCCCGGGCAACGCGTTTGAACGAGCCAGTGGGCGTTTGGCTCGCCGTGTGGAGATGAGGTTGGTTACCTGGAATCCTATTGCTAGCACAGGGTTTATTTTGCACGTTGATGGTAGCGCTCTTGGCAACCCGGGCAGGTCTGGTTTTGGGGGCATTATTCGTGATAATTATGACACATGGCTTGCAGGCTTCTCGGGTTATGTGGGTGTCACGTCCAATCTGGTTGCCGAGCTTCACGGCATTTGGAATGGCACTAAGTATCTTCATGATCACGGTATCGAGTTTGCTTGTTGTTATTCGGATTCTCTGGAGGCTCTCCGCCTTATTTGGGATAGGGTTCCGGAGGATCATCGCCTTTATCCTTTGATTGAGAATATCACTGGTCTCCTCCACTCACTCTCATCCGGGCTATGTTTGGCACCACATCCTTCGAGAGGGTAACTCAGTTGCGGATCATATGGCGAAAATTGGGTCTAGAGAGCTAGAGTTCTTCACCATGTTGGCTTACCCACCAGATGATGCTCGTCCTCTCCCTGCGGCTGATATGGCTGGGACTTGGTTCCCGAGATTGTAGATTTTTATTATTTTTGTTTGCTCTCTCCTTCCCCCTCTGCTGTAGTTTTTTCTTTCTTTTTCCCCTTTGTTTGCCGACGCCTTCGGCGTACTTTCACGCAAAAAAAACTAACACAATGTTTAATACTACTAAGTAAATAAAGAGTGGGCATATTTAATTTCGAAGGAGTCGTTGGTTTTGGCTGTATTAGTGTATGTATTACTTGAATTGGTAAAGAAAAGGGACAGACAAGTAGGGAACGTCCTTAGTCCTACCCGTCAGTGCTGTCTGAAACCGTTGCTAATCAATTTAATATGCTAATATCAAACCGGGTACAACTCATTAAATAAAAATAATCTCTACGAACATAGTATTTATTATACTCCTTCCGTTTTTAAATGATAGCTACGTTAGAGAATTTGACACTATTTACACAATCACTTTGAGTTGAAGTTTTATCATAGTTATTCAAGTTAAAATAGTCAATTGAGATCTTGTTAGATTCGTCTCGTCTTGTAGTTTTTAAATATCGAACTTTTAGAATTTTTACTTGTACCGAACTTGAGTTATTACTGATTTAAAATATACATTGGACTGTGTGCTGCGTGGATCCGTAGCAAAAAAAAAACGGAGGGAGTACATGATAGATCTCTCATCATATAGAATATTTTTTTCCATATTATATATTCTTCAATTACGCAAAATATCTTTATCATCACACACAACAGAATATTTTTTTCATTACACGAAATATTTCTTACATCACATAATAATATCTACAGGTATATGTACTAATCATCACCCACTAACATAATAACATCACCAATTTGATGTCTAGAATATACTAGTATTTCCCACAAGTCCATATATGGGAACAATAAATTTTTTATAATACATATGGAGTTATAAAGAATTATAATCCCTATGCTTGGGTCGTATTTATAAATTATAATATTACATACTGTATTTATTTATAAATTAATAAAAAATATATATACTTGAGGTGACCGTGTACTATTAGTCTTGCTGCACAGTAGAAATTTAAGAAATGTACTGTATTCTTCTCCAACTAGATCACATAGAGTATGTTTGGGAGCAAGCATATTTGGTAGCATATAGCATATTGGAAGAGCATATCCTCTCACAGTTCTCTCTCTGAATCTGCTATCTGCTAGCGGATCTGCTGACTCCCAAACATCCCCATAGTATTAATGTAGTAGTATTATTATATACTCCATATTATATTCTCTGTTTTTAATAAGTTTATTTTTTTTCCTATTATTTTTCTTGTTTGACGTAAGTCAGTAAATGTTTTTAATAATCAATAAGGGAACTTATTAATAAATACCTCCCACCTACACTTTCTTCCTTTTTAGTACCTGTAGGAATTTTTCTTCCTTTTTGCTACCTAATGTCGTTTTCATGGAGGAGAGATATTGTCAAATTGACAACTATACCCCTGGTTGAGTTCATTATATTTGTTTTACAAGTTCGATACATCTTTTCTTGATTCCAGTACTTTATTGCTAAAGTTCAATATCTTTTCTTGGTTATATTAGTTTTTTTTAACTAATATAATTAACCTGCCACTGTTTTCTTTCCCGATCTAATCCCTTTTCATATGCCTGTAGGTTGTTGATTTCATCATTTATCCAAAAACTTAAATCTAATTCTTCTATTATGAGATTTTTTCTGTTTAAGAGTTGCAAGCATTTTATTTTTGCTTCGATTTGGATTTTTACAATTTCTTTTTTAATGCGATATCTTTCAATCGCAGTTTTCTCCCATTTACTGTAGTCTCTTATTGTTTTATAAGTCATCTTTAATGTTGATTTCTGATATGATTAATGAATTCTGTTTTAGAAGTGTTTAACTCCTTTATTTTTGTTTTGAGGTCTGTTGATTGGTAACTTATAACTTCTTCATATATATGAACTGAATTTAGAATAGTTTTTATTTCTTCATCACGGTTTAACACATATATGAGTTCATGTGCTTCTTCTTCTTCGTCTTCTTTAGATTCTGTTAACCTTATAATTGTTTCTTTAAGGTCTTTTATTTCTTTTTCTATTTTCCACATGATTTCTCCAAGTTTTCCACATTCAGGACAAATATCAAAAGGTATTTGTACTTCCATTTTTAAATCAGTTATTTCTTGCTAAACGTTCTTCTTGTAATTTTTTCCACATTTTTTCTTCATATTCACATGCTATAAAATAGTTTTCACATCTTTTTATATGGTTATCCTGTAATTTTTCAAAAACATTATAGATTTTAGTATGCTTTTGATAACTGTTTTCTAGAATTTCTATTTCATTTTTTAGAAATTCAGCCTCCTTAGTCACTTTCCATTTTATAATATTTTCAAACAATCTTTGTTTTCTGCAAATCATGTCTATTTGATTTCGTTTATTCATCAGTCTAATAAGCCAAATTTCACATTCTTGGCATAGAAAGTGTGTTTTCGGGTAAGGTACAATAACAAACCTTGTTTCTGTGTTTTCAAAAGTTTCTGCTTTAAACAAATCTGTTTTAGAGTTTTCAGCAGTTTTAGTCATATTCTCCATTTGTTTTGATAAAAGATATTAGTTATTTCAGATAAAAGTTTTAAAAACACTGGTTTTTGTGCGCGAAAAACTTATATGTCGTGTGTCTTACTAGGTACTTGCCATCTCCTATTATTCTCTTGGTTGTGTTAAATCTCTGATTATGTGTTATGGGTCCGATTGTCCTTTGTTATGGAAATATTATCATAAACATTAAGTCCGCAATCCTCTTATTACCGTCACTGATGAGATATTTTTCTGGACCTGTTTCGGGTTTCAAATTCAAATTAGCACTATCCAAACCTAGATCTGAAATGTAAGCAGGGGGTCTAAGGGGCAAATCAAAAGGGACAACAGTAACAAAACACCATTATGTTTAACAAACATCCCTGAATTGTGGTTCTCCTAACGAGTCTTTCTTACAGCTTTTATGGCATAAAGCCTTTTAAATTTTTATCTTACTCCCCTAATGGCATATCTCATCAATTAAGTTTTAAAAGGTCACATATTTATGTTTATAACATTATTATCCATTCATAGAACAATCATACCATAACATAAAAATCATAAAATAACCCATACCTTGAGAGAGGAGAGGCTTTCCCGTTCAGACGGGCCCCTGTATTTCAGAAAGTAAAGAAAAGAGGAAGCAATCCACACCTGGTCTTTCTTTACAAACTGAAATTTTATTACTGAAAGGTTAGGGATACAAGAAAACTAGAGAGAGAAAGAGCTTTCGAGAGTAGCAAGAGTGCAGTCTCAAAAACCTTAGAGAGCTAAGAAGTGAGTGTGTGTGTTACAAGTGAAGACCATCCCTCTATTTATAGATGGGAATGTCATCTAAGTAATCCACAACAACCAATAAAAATGTGCCAAGTGGCAAAGTTATCCGATAAAGTTCGGATGAAAAATCAAACAACTAGTACAATAATGCAACCATATAATAATGTAGTAAAGAGGGGCCTAGTGCCCATTAACGTGGTTTTCCAAGAGTCACATGGCTCTTGTCTGCCTTTTGGTTTTATCCGCCTTGGATTCCTTTTTTCACATGGTTGGTGGTGCTTTTGGCTCCACTAGCATTTTGTTTTCTTCTTGACTTTTTTCTTTTCAGGATTCCTTCCTTCACATGCTGGTATTTATTGTGAATTCCAGCTCATTTCTGCGTGGCTCCCTTAGTACTCTTCATCATTGTGGGGGCCACCACTTTCTTTTTTCTGATTTTTTATGATTTTATTGGCCTGAAATTTTGCTTCATTTTTCTTTAGTGCTACCAGTGCACTAAACCTTCCATTTTTTCTGGTTGCCATTGCTTCAGCAAAAGTAGGCTTTAATTCCATTTCAAGCTTATGAAGAATTTCTTCTTCACTGAGGTTCTCAAATTTTCCAGTCTGTACTGGACTCATAGTTTTTGGCAAACTACCAGCCATAACCGAAATTAATGTGCTTTTACCATCTACCGGACTAGATGGGCTTAGTTCAACATTTTGGTCCTCAAAGACCTCAGGGTTAGAACTTCCCTGGTTTGGTTCAAAATTATCTGAACTTATGCTTTTTAGCAAAGCATCAGCTATCAACGGACTTGACTCGTCTTTACCGTCTGCCGTTTGAGACGGACTAGATTCAAACTTTTGATCCTTAAAGACCTCAGGAGTTGAATTTTCCTGGTTTTGCTGCATCCAGGCTTTTGCCAATTCTACTGCAGTCATAGAACTGGTGGGTTTGGGTTATGGACCATAGACTGGTTTTTCTTCTAGCTTTGGTGTTTTCAGTGTGAGGGACACAATTTTTGAGGTCAATTTCTCATTTTGGTTTTGAAGGATTTCAAGTTTCTTGGTGAGGGTTTCAATCTGGGCCTCTGCTTCAAGGGTTTTCATTTTTTGGTTTTCAAAATTCTGTAACCATTCGGCCTTTTGGGCTTCATATTTACAGACTTCCTTGGCCATTTTTTCACAATGGTCACAAAACACAATGTGGGTTTTAGAAGAATGTCCAATTAAATATTGGACTGGGCCTGTAGGATTTTGGGTTTTTGGCCTCAAACCATCAACAATGTTTTTCAAACTTGGGCTTACAAAGAAATCTGGGCCCATTGTGGTTTTTGCAAATTGAATTGCAGACATTATGTCATAAAATCCTTTATGAAGAGGTTTTTCATTATCTTCATTAAGAGGTAAAATATCATTTTTATCATAAATTCCTTTTTTATAACCTTCATAGATTACATAATATAAAAATGGTTTTATGTTATTGAATTTCTGGAAATACATGCTTAAAGCAGAGAGACAAGTAACAATATACCTGCTGTTGTTTTTGTCAAATGATGCTCTCCAGATGTTATCACAAAGGCAGATCTGTTCCTCTGTGTAGTTCAACCCTGTGAATTGTGATAGGCCTGTACTTCATGTTATCAAATAAGATTAACTCTACATTATTGCCAGTTTCTGCTCTTTTGCCAAAGTAGATTTTCACTCCTTTTTCTGGGACTTTATCTTTTTTCTTCCCTTCTGGGATGCTGGTTTTAGAAGGGATTGTGTAATATCCCTCTGGGGTTTTCACCATCCCTGTGGTTTTTACTCCATTTTCATTGCTGATTTTCATAGAGTTTTTCTGGGAGTTTTCTGCCATTCCTGTAACAATATTATTCAATTCTCAATATTCCAGTCCTCCCTGTAAAATTGATCCCATTTTAATTTATATTTTTCCTCGTCATTTTCATCATAATTATCAATTGATTCGTTTTTAAATTCAGTGTCATATAATGGTTTTTCCCTTTCTTTAATCAGAATTCTAGATAGTATATCAGCAATTTTGTTATCTTCTCCTTTAATATGTTCGAATTTTATTTTGTAGCCTTTCTGACTAATAACATCTGTAAAATTCAACCACCTTCTCCTAGACATTGATCTTTTTTCTTGGAGTTGGCTATGAAATTTCACTATGGCTTCACAATCAGTTCTTACTGTGAATCCTGGTTTTCCTGTCAAAAACAGTTCAAATTTATCAAGTGCGTATTTTATTGCCAACAGTTCTGCATCAATTGAGGAAAGGTTACCCTTCTCTCTATATTTTCCTGATGCATATTGGCAAATTTCTTCTTTACTTTTAGGTGAGTAGACATCCTTTTTTCGCAAAAGGATAGCTCCCCATCCTTCATGTGATCCATCAGTTTGCACAATAAGATAATCACTATCTTCTGGCAGAACCAATTCTGGAAGTGTTTTCAATGCTTCTTTAATTTTTTGTACATTTTTTATATCCTCTTGGTTAAAATATCTTTGACCGTTTTTTCCCAGTTTGTTATATAATGATCATGTTAATGAGGATAAGTTTTTAATGTATGGTCTAGCATAATTAACCAATCCCAAAAATTGTTGTAATAGTTTTGTATCTTCCATTTTATCAGGAAATTCAATAGCCTTTTTAGCAATATGATCTTGGATTTTTATTTTTCCTTTTCCAATTTCTGCCCCAAGGAATGCTATTTTAGTTTTATTAATTTCCATCTTTTTCTTTGAGATGATTATTCCATGTTTTTCAAATAGCCTAAACACTGTATCAAGATGACTCATATGTTCAGTACTATTTTTTGAAAATACTAGAATATCATCAATGTATACCAAAACAAATTTTTGGTATGGTTTGAAAATTTTATCCATTTTTTGTTGAAATATAGCTGGTGCATTTTTTAGTCCAAATGGCATTACTAACCATTCAAATAAACCTTCTGGACATGTGAATGCAGTCCATTCAACTGACTCAGGATGCATTTTTACTTGCCAGAATCCTGACTTACAGTCAAATTTGCTATATACTTTTGAGTCTTGAATCCTATTTATTAAGACTGTTTTATCTGGTATGTTGTAAGCAAAATCTTTTGTATTGTCATTAAGTCTTTTATAATTAATGACCATTCTTGATTTTCCTCTTACAATTTCAGAATGTTTTCTCACAATTAAAGCTGCAGACCTATGTCTGGAGTTTGATTCTCTAATTACTTTTAAAGTTTTTAATTCATCAATATGCATTTTGAAATCTGCTATATCCAGATTCGTAGGATTTATTTCTGCAGTTGAGATTCTTAATTCTGGATTTATTATTTCAAGCTTACATATTGTTCCATCTTTTTCCCAATATTTCTGGATGTTATCTCCAATAATTTGGGATTTTTCTAACCTCTCAATCCATTTTGTTATGGTTTCTTCAGGCTTAAATCTAGTTATACTTATTAATTCTTTCAGTTTTGGAGTTTCAGGAATGTATTCTTCTTCAAACTCTGTAATTTGTATGTTTTCTTTACAAGTTTGTTTAAATGCTCCTTTTATTTTGCATTTACAATTTTCAATATCTTTGTCTTTTAAAAGTTTTTTATTTTTTGTTTTTGTATTAGTAGGGGCTCCACCACGCTTCTCTCGCAACTCTGATGTTGTTAAAAGCTTGGTTCCGGCATTACTAATACTAGGTGCAAACATTGCCAAAGTTGCTTTTTCAACAATTTGGATATAATCTTTTGTAATAAATAATCCTCCATTATTTTGTAAGAAAAATTGTAATCCTAAGATTACATCTGCATTTATTACTAAGTCTTTTATATATGAATTATCAGGAACTCCATAGGGTTCTGATATTCCACAATTGGTTTCAAATAATATTTGTCCACCTGAAATAGGTTGTTTTGTTGTATATGATATTCTTCCATCCATTAATTCTGATTTAATGGGTTTTGCTAAGTTTTTCTGTAGATGTTCTGGAATAAGTTTCTCATTTATTATTATTCTTGTACATCCTGTGTCGATTATTGCATTAGTACGGAATACCAATTCCCTTAATTTAAAGATTATTGGTACTCTTAGTGTAGTTAATGATAAAGGATCTTGGCACACAGGTATGTACTCAGGGTTTTGTGCTAACATGTACTCCGTACTAGGATTTTGTTCATTATTAGATTCTTCTTCAGGAACTTCTTTTTCTTTATTTCCCATATTTTTAGGACTTAACATATTATATTGTTCTAAGATTTCTTCTATGTTTTCAATTCTGGTTTTTAATTCCTTAGGATTCATTATATCTTGTAAATCAAAAAGTTTTCTTTCTATTATATCTATTCTTTTTGTGATGAATGTATAATTATCATCAATTTTTGTTATTGGCATTTCTTCGGGGAATTTAATTTTATAATATTTTAACAAGCATATTTGGCATATTTCTACATGACATATTGTACATTTAGCTCTAAGTTTTCTTGATGGGTAATAAGAGCATTTTATACAAGGTGTAGAATCAGTGCCTACCCTGAAAAGCCAATTATGGTTTTCGCATTCATTAATTTCTCTCATCATATACTCAGTTTCATATGGCATCATATATTCTTTATATGTGACACCATTATACGAGTTTTCATTTGCAAGCATATTTATCAATTCATAGGGTTCATTATCCTCTTGATCTTCTATGACATTTTCCTCTACCGTTACTATACTATATATTGTTTCAGTCTCAGAAACATCTGAGTCTACATCTAATATATCTTGCTGTATACATTCTGTAAGAATTGCCTCTCTAGAATGTTGGTTTTTTCTTTTAGGACATGTTGTTGCCAAATGGCTTTCATCACCGCATGTGAAACAAGCAAGTTTCTTTGTATAATTTCTACTAGGATTATATTTTCTGACGTGATGTTTTTGTTTTAAGAAAGGTTTCCTACTATTTGATTGTTTTATGAAATACTTCTTTCTTGTTATGAATTTTGGTTTTTTCCTTAATGGCTCTGGCCTACCATATCGTTGAGGAGTGTATATCCTTTTACAGAATGAATAATCAGTTTTCTTAAGTTGTTTTTGTGCAATTATATTTGTACACTTATCTTTTAATATTTTTACCACATGAACAGCCCTCATACTAATAGTGTATTGTTGAGGATTCTTTTCAACCATTTTATTCCATGTATCTTGAATCTCTTGACCAATTGGTCTTGGTATTTTCATAAATAATTTTTCACCTAACTCTTGGTTAAAAGCTCCTCCTGCTAGACCTCTATAGTAGACATATTCATTTAAGAAGTCTACTGTTCCATATAAGTCATCTAGGTGCATTTGGTCTAGATGGATTAAGGCATTCATTTGTGTTGTTATATGTCCTGAATTACCATCTTCACCCGTTATTAGACTTGATATTTTATTTACAAAGTTATAAGGATTTGGTCCTCTTTCTATTAAGTCTTGATAATCCATTGGATAGTCTCTTTTAAATACTTCCAACATTGACTGTGCGAATTCTCCTAAATAGGTTTCAAGATATCCATACATTGATTCAGCTGTATCATTATAATCATTTTTGTTTTTTATGTAATCGGCTACAACTATGTTTTTCCATTTTGCAATTACTGAGCCCCATTCTTGAGGGCTTACATTTGTTACTTCTAATATTGCTGGGTTATGATAATATCCTCTTTCTAAATGTTGCCTAATTCCTCTAGGTTTTGTTATCATCCCAGGTTGTATCTTTCCATAAGGATATTCTGGATGAACATGTGTTATTGAGTGTCTAGAATTATTTCCAGTATAATTAGTTCCAGGTCTCCACTCAGTTCCTCTTTGGTATGGGGCAAAGGGAGTTCCAGGGACTCTTGTTATACTGTCTCCTGTATTTTTCATGACAACATCTTTGTTCATGAATTCTTTAGCTGTTTTATTTATTTTCTCAGAATGTAAGGAGATATGGTCTCCCATATATTGTTCCATTAATGTATTATCAGAACTTTGTCCTACTTCTGGTGAGTTTTCCTTTAAGAACAAGTGAGCTTCTATATCTGCTTGTTGTTCTTCTTTTATTTGTATTTTTTGTAATCTTTTCTGTACTTCTTTCTCAATAATATCTTCTAAATTATTCTTCCATTCTTTATTTTTTCTTTTCATTTTATCCTTTAATTCTTGTTTTTGTTCATTTAGTTTTGATATTTCTCTTATCATTTCTTCATAATTTTCTATCCAATTCTCAAAATATCCACTATGTTTTGGACATTCTATTAAATGGATCATATGTTTTAACTTATCAGAATATCTTCTGTCAAGATCAATTTTACAATCTTGACAATTGTGAGGTAATATTCCTTTGTTTTTGAATTTTTTAGTCAGTGCAGAATGCACATGTTGTGAGAAAACTCTTTCATACCTGTCATGGTACTCTATTTTATTTAGAATTTTTCCTTTCTTAAAGTTTTCAAATTTTCTTGTTTTTAAACAAATATGTTGAATGTCCTTAGCAATTCTTTCCACTTCATCTTCACTAGGGTGGAATATATGTTTTCCTCATATTTTACATAGTTATCTGTTACTGGTTTTTCTACAATAAACCTTTTCATTTGTCTATTCATTTTCCCGACCTTCTTCTTCTGTAAAATCTATTGGTCGTTTTGCAGTTTCATAATCATTAAACCTTACTGACGTTTCTCCTCTGGAGTTAATGAAGTAATTTACATTTTTTGGAGTTAAATTTTTAACATTTGGTTTTTCAAAGAATTTTGATAGATCCCAATTTTTCCCAGCATTTTCTTCTGATGATATTTCAGTTGGTCCTATCATTTTTACTCCTTCACTTCCTATGATACTTACCACAGTTTCGATTTTTGTTTTATGCCTGGTTTGACCATTGTTTGTGATTCTTCCTAAGAAGCCTACACATACCATTAGGTTGTGACCAGTTTCCATTTCTTCATATCCTACAGTTTGAATTCCTATTTGGATATGCTTCATAAAATCTGTTATTTGTATCATATAATCTGGTGCCAAATAACATACTCCCACATTAGGGTTCATATCAATTTCCATTAATCCTATGATAGCTTGGGTTGGATTAGTCCACCTTATATCTAGGACAGTCATTAGGACTTTAGTTCCTAAGTTTTTTCTAGTTAAACCTTTTACTCCTATGGAGATTAATCCCATATGCATGTATTTTTGTCCTTGTCTTTGAAGCCTAATTGCTTCATTATTGCTTATTAATTTTATTAATTTTTTGTCATCTTTTAGACAGCTTATTGGTTCCGTATAATGATATTTGTAATAAACTGTTTTCCAATTAAGGAATCTTTGGTCATACAATAATCTTGGTTCCAATTGGATTAATGTTCTTTTCTTGAAGTTTTCAAATTCAATATCAGGGTCAATTATTTCTTCAATTATTGTTGGCCCTTCTTCAAGTTTGGTTTTTTCTCTAAACATTCTATCTATTAAGGTTTTTTCAAAGTTTGAGCTTTCAATTCTTTGAGAATTACTTCTTTCTACTAGACTGTTTTTGGATTCATTAGTAAGAGAAAATGATCTCCTACTCATTTTTGCAAATATTTTTCGTCTGGTTTTACAACCCAAAAATTTAGTTTTTCTTGTGGTTTAGTTTTCTTTCTAGCTTCTGCAGGTAATTTTGCAATTTGTTCAGCTAGTTGTTTTATTGTATTATCTTCAGGCATTCTAACAGCTTGTATTCTTTCTAGTTTTTCATCTATGCTTTCAATGGCTATTCTTAATGCAGGGTCTTGATATTTTTTCATGTTTTCCATTTGAACATGTACATTATCAATTTTTTTCTTTAGTATTTCAGTTGTTACAAGCTCTTTTATTTTCTTGTCAATTAGACTAATATTTGTATTATTTGTTCTATTATGGTCTGTTATTTCGCCAATCTTCTTATGAAGATTATTAACATTTAGCTTTATTTCTACTAATTCTTTGTTTAATTCTTTAAATTTATTATTAATTTCTTGTTTAAAGTTTTCAATTGTTTCTTTAACCTCTTTCAAAGCTGTTTCCATTATCCTTTAATGATTTTTATAATTTTGTTACACATTTCATTTACATTCTCAATATTGTTTTCAACAATATTTTTAATTTCCTTTATTTCTTTATCAAGTTTTTCAACCTTATCTTGTAGTTGTTTTAATTCCTCACTATGGTTAATGTTTTTCCTTGGATTTGTGACATCATTAACTAGTTTGGAGCTTTCATATTGAAGTGTTGTTATGGTTTTAGATAAGTTTTTCATTCCACTGGATGATTTATCATATTGGGTTGATAAGTACGTTTGGTTTTCTAATATAACTTTAAGATTTGTATTATTTTGTTTTTCTAATAATTCTAACTTATCCAGTTTTGCCTCAATTGATTGAAGACTTCTTTGTATATCCATATTTTTATTTATTAATATTTTATTCATGAGTTTTTAAGTGTTGTCTTAAAGCTTCTAACCTTACGATTAGTTTGCAATAATTTTTAAAAGTTCTATTTTTCTTGAGTTTTATTCTTTTGATTTTTATTTTATTTTGTTTACAGATCTTACAATCTTTAGTCTGGTTTTTGAATAGCTTTTTCTTTTCAATGTCAATTATTAAGAATTTTTCATAATTAATATTGTCATTTAATTTAATTGCGTTTTGATTATCTTTTAATTCGTCATTAGCCATAAGCCCTAAAATCGCAACTTATGCTCTGATACCAATTTTTTAGAGGGGGTGTGTTTTTGGGCATTTTTTAGAGAAGTGTTAAACTCATTTAAATCATTTTTGGACATTATTTTCCTTAATTTTGGTGTTTTAGGGGTAAAATGGGTATTTTTCAAAAATTTCTCTTCCTAGGGGGTTTAAAGGGATAAAAATTGGTGTAGGTATTTTGGAGGGATAAAGTGTTGGTGTTGGGGGTTTTTAAATAATTTTCCCAATCAATAACTTAATTACAAATAAGTAAAATTATTTCATTTGTCCCATCAAAAATGTTTTGTTTGACCTGGACACGTTGTTTAATATACTCCCCGTCCCACGAAATTTGGTCACTTTCCATTTTTAGATAAATTAAAATAATAGATAAGTTTGATTAGAGTTTTAATTATTGTCAAATCACATTAAAAGTGTTCACTTTTACTATTCTGCACAAATTCCATTTTACTTTTACTTTTCTACACAAAGTCCCTAGCATTTCTTTAATTCTTAATATTTCAAAATTGGTACGAATAAAAATTGTATAAAATATATATTATGAAACTACACGATTAGACGATTCTAACAAGATCACACTTGAATATTTTTCTCTAATTGTATCATTACATAATATTAAGTCAAATTTAAACAATAAACAGTATCAAAATTCATTAGAATCTTAAACACAAAATGCCTACACCACTTTAAGTACTAACCCCACTACCTAAATTACCGTGCCCAAAATAAAGTGGCCACATTTCATGAGACAGAGGAAGTATTTTTTAACCGTTATTATTTTAAAATAGAGATAATAACTAAAATAGTACACCAGAATGAGTCATTTCCACTTTTAGATCACGATATTTTGATTTAGGGAAATAGGCCATTAGAAGGATTTCGGGCCTAAATTTAGGCCATTGAGCTGGAATTCGGGCTGATGGCTTAAAAATGTAAATGACTCTTTCTGGTGGCCTATTTTACTTTTTCTGAATTATTTTTTTATTTTATGTAATTAAAATGAAGAATACTCATTCCGTGCCATTATTTATGTCATACTTTCTTTTTTTTCTTGTTCCAATATTTTTATTTTATTTCTATTTTAAAAATAATAGAATATTAATTGTCAACCTACCCATCATATAACATTAATAAATAATAAATATATTAAACTTTCAAACTCATTACCATTAATATTCCAAGCTAATCTACAACCATATATCAGTAAATTACACATAAATAAATAAATTACAATTATGAATTCATTACAATTACATGACATAAATTTTTAAGTTACCTTTTATATAATGTGATTGTAATAAAAGGTAACTTAAGAATTTATATAATGTGATTGTAATGAGTTTACAATTTTAATTTATTTATTTATATGTGATTTACTGATATGTGGTTGTATGATGGTTTGGAATTACTAATAGTAGTGGGTTTGAAAGTTTAATAGATTTATTTATTAATGTGATGTGATGGGTAAGTTTGACGATTAATATTTAATCATTTTTTAAAATGAAAATGTTGGAACAAGAAAAAAAAGTAGGACATAAATAATGTCACATAATGAGTATTATTTATTTTAATTACATAAAATAAAAAAATAATTGGAAAAAAAATCAAAATAGGGCACCAGAAGGAGACATTTTCACTATTAGGCCATTGCGGCCCGAATTCCAACCCAATGGCCTAAATTCAGGTACGAAATTCTTCTAATAGCTCATTTCTCTAAATCAAAATATCGTGGCCCAAAAGTGGAAATGACTCATTCTGATGGTCTATTTTAGTTATTACCTCCTTAAAATATATACAAGTAAAAATTATATAAATTATAGTATATTCTAAACTATGCAATTAAACGATGCTAACAAGATCGAATTCGATTATTTTTTATAATTATATATATAATTGTAATAAAATTAAGTCAAAGTTAAACAATGAATTATGTCAAAAATTGAAATGGAACACTTAAAGTGGGACAGAGCGAGTATAAAAAATTAATGTTTTTAAAATTTCGTGATTAGAAAATACAATATTTCACCTGATTATTTTTTATTTTATATAATTGTGATAAAATTTTTAATCAAAGCTACTCAATAAATAAAAAACTAAAATTTTTAATCAAAATTACTCAATAAATAAAAACCACTTAATTAAAAATGGCGGGTAGTAATTTATGCAGAATATATGTTTATACTCATGGTAAAAATGCCGAATTATCAGTATATGTATATCAATACTCCCTCTGTTTTTTTAAATGAAAATATTTGCATAGTAAACATTATTTATTAAGTAAATTTAATTCAAATTTTCAACAAAGTTATATAAGATTAAATATAGTCAAGTGAGATGTTAAATTCGTCTAATTATATAATTTTAAAATATTAAATTTTACTAATTTTATTTTTATATAATTTATAATATCAAGTTATCAACCATTAAATATTTGCATTGAATTAGTATACATACATACACTATACTACTCCCTCCGTTTTCAAATGATAGCTACGTTGGAGAATTTGACACTATTCACACAATCACTTTGACTTGAAGTTTTATCATAGTTATTCAAGTTAAAATATAGTCAATTGAGATCTTGTTAGATTCATCTCGTCTTGTAGTTTTTAAATATCGAACTTTTAGAATTTTTACTTGTACCGAACTTGAGTTATTACTGATTTAAAATGTACATTGGACTGCGTGCTGCGTGGGTCTGTAGCAAACAAAAAACGGAGGGAGTACTTACTATACTGTTTTTTTTTTTGGATACAAGTACTTACTGACTATACTGTTGAAGCTTCTGGATTGTGATATGACACCACGTGTTAATTGTCGTATTATGGACACAATAAATTCAACGAAAGCAATAAAAGAATGCGATTGTTTTGCAAAATGCAAGATTAGTACTAACACGATTTCCATCAATTCACCATCATGCTTGTGTGTCCTAATCTTTAATTATTCGACCAAATTAAAGTCAATTTGTTTATCCAATTTCTTGACAATTCCAAATGGAACAAAACTTACATAAAAAGTCAATCATCAATGGTGATCATTGCTTGACAAATATCGTTTCCCTGCTCTCTCTCCTTTTTTTTTTTTTTTTTTTTCTAGAGAAACTTATAATAGTATATAAATATAGTAGTGGTAAATTATCTTTCATCTATTCCAAAATTACATTTGACTATGTGAAACGCTTCATATATAATTATTTGAGAGTTAAAAGAAGATAAACCCGTATTATAAATTTTTTTATGTGGGGGGAATGATGGAAATGATAAATTATGTAGCATTGAAGAAGATGATATGAATTATGATGGAACAAAATCAGCCCCACCCATGTGTTATATGGGTCGTACTCATTCGTTACTTTGATGAATGTAATTATCACACAAAAGTTATGAATCTATATTTACAATATCAGTTAATTAATGTTGAAAATATTTATTCATCACTTTTGAATGACAGTTCAGTATCTATATACATGTAGAATCACTATGGTAACCAAATTATATCTGTTTGTCATGATAATTAGAAGTATGAGATAAATTATTTAAGGTGGATTAAATTATGAATCAATTTTATGTTAACGGTAGTAAGAATGAAAATTTAATTGATTTATTCATTGACGACTAGGTGATGTGATGAGTGTGAATTGATGATAGAGAGTTTTTTTTGGTGACATGATTTTTTTTTTTTTGCTAAACAGCTTGTACAAGCTAGAAAATAATGATGGGGACCCATGCCACGCTGGTGACATAATTTTTTTTTGGGTAAGCCATACGGCTAGCAAAGGAATTGGTGACATGAATTGATAGAGAGTTTGAAAATTTAAATAAATTATTTATTGATATAATGTAATGATTGTGAGCTAAAATTTATTTAGGGAAAAGAGTTGGTGGGTTTAAAATTTGTAATTATTGTCATTTATAAAATATTGCAAATGGAATAAGAGAAATAATAATAAAAAAAAAAAGCAACAACAGGACTGCAAGAGTGTTTTTGGAATTGTAGATGAAATATGATTTTAGAGAAGGGCTTGCCTTATAAAACAAAACAAAATAAAAATACCTATATGTTTTGCATTATGAGAAAACAAAATAATTCTATATAAAACAAATTGAAGCGGACTGCGGATATACACCCAGTCATTGGACCCCTACCAATGTGAATGGTAGTACATCAAGACAAATCATCTCAACCATACAAAAATATCCAATGGCTATAAAATAAAAATGGTAGAATTGTCAAACATAAATAATTATATCTTTAGTAATAAAATCATTCACAAAATCAATTTAGTGATTTCTATACTTAAATAAAGATCATATAAAAAATTTGCATAAGTTAGCCCTCCTTTGACACAATTCATGGCATAATAATAGAGAAATTATCTTTATTCATCTCTTTCACTCGTCAGTCTTTCATTCCTCTTAATTTTCTATTTTTCTGTTTTGCATTTCTAAAATATGATCGGATATTTAGATTCCTTGCATCAAGTAGATAAATTTTCATATAAAGAACGTCCAAATCCGAGCTCATTTGAGAAAGTTAGAGCCATTTGAAGTTTGTAATATAAATGTTGTTGTATATACTACGTCGTTGAAATGCATAGGCTATGTCTATTAATTGTAATGTCTCCATTGCTGAATTGTAAAGGCTCCTTCGCTGAATTACATAGCCAACGTCGCTGAAATGTAAAGACTGTGTTTTTTAAAATCGTAATGCACTTCAAATGGCTCTAACTTTCTCAAACGAACTCGGATTTTGATGTATTTTATATGAAAATCTACCTACTCGATGCAATGAATCTAAATTTCCCATAAAATTTTGGAAATTACAAATAGATAAATACCAAATTTTCAAAAAAAAAGATATCTTATGCTCGTTTTTTGAAAATATGATATTTATATGTTTAGACTTTCTAAAATTTGAAAGGATATTTAAATTCCTTGCATTAAGTAGATAGATTTTCATATAAAGAACGTCCAAATCGGAAGTCATTTGAGAAAGTTAGAGCCATTTGAAGTTTGTCACATAAATTTTGTTGTATTGGCTACGTCACTGAAATGCATAGGCTATATCGCTAAATTATAACGCCTCCGTCGCTGAATTGTAAAGCCCCCGTCGCTGAATTACATAGCCACCGTCGCTGAAATGTAAATGTTGGGTTTCTGAAAATCGCAATGAACTTCAAATGGCTCTAACTTTCTCAAATAAACTCGGATTTTCATATTCTTTATATGAAAATCTATCTACTCGATGCAAGGAATTTAAATTTCTTATCAAATTTTTGAAATTATAAATTGATAAATACCAGATTTTCAAAGGAAATGATATCTTATTCTCGTTATTTTAAAAATATGATATTTATCTGGTTAGACTTTCTAAATTTTGGTAGGATATTTAAATTTCTTGTGTTGAGTAGATAGATTTTCATATAAAGAACGTCCAAATCCAAGCTCATTTGAAAAAGTTAGAGCCATTTGAAGTTTGTCATAAAAACTATGTTGTATAGGCCATGTCGCTGAAATATATGCTCTATGTCGCTGAATTGTAAAGCTCCCGTCGCTGAAATGTAAATGCTACGTTTTTTAAAATCGCAATTAACTTCAAATGACTCTAACTTTCTCAAACGAACTCGGATTTTGACGTTCTTTATATGAAAATTTACCTACTCGATACAAGTAATCTAAATTTCCTATCAAATTTTAGAAATTCTAAAAAGAAAAAGTAGATTATGAGGGAGAGAGAAGTATGAGCATGAGAATTGAGAAAAATGAATAGAGATTATTTGGATCTTATTGAAATTACAATAGTACCCTTTGTATTAATCTTAGCCATTGATTTTAATATTTCATCAATGGCTTGGATGTGCCACAGTACATCAAGAGACATGGGTCTCAGCACCCTAACCAAAGCCCCCTACATAATTCTTTACGGTGCGTTTGGTTGGAGAGATCTTAGATTACCAGTGGGAATGTAATTGCTGGGAATGTAAGATTACTGGGAATATGAGATTGCTGGGAATCTTATTTTTTTGATGTTTTAAGATTATTGCATTTGGTTAGATTGAGAATCTCAGATTTCTAGTTCTAATTAATTTACCATAATGTCTTTGATATTCAATTGAACGAATGTCATAAATATATCATTTTGCGACACAATAAAAATATTTAAGCCAATTTATTTTTTAAAATATTAAAAATTCTTTATATGTAATTTATTGTGTGATAATTACTTATTTAATATGAGAATATATTAAAATATGAGAATATATATAAAAATATAAAAATATATATTAAAATATGAGAATATATATTTAAAAAATATGTTTAAATAATTTAAAAATTTTCAATTTATTTTTTAAAATTAACTTTCATAAATTTATCCTTTTTTTAAAATACAAATATCTAAATTTATAAAATAAAATAAGTATAAAAAGTAAGGGTATAAAAGTCAAATTAATATAAATATAGGTAAAGTGGAGGTGGTAATCTAAGATTACCTGCCCTCCAGGTGGGAATGTAATTCCCACCCAAAACACCCAACATTCCCACCGAGAATTCCCACATGAAACATGCCCCGAACCAAACATGGACATGTTTCATTCCCTATCTAAGATTCCCAGTGGGAATCTCAGATCCCCGAACCAAACGCCCCGTTAGAGGCAAATGTTGATATTTATGAAAAGCATTAGCATTATCGTACAAACTTTTTCCATTTAAAAATAAATATATTTTTAGTAAATACTATTGACAATTTATTAAATAAAAATAATACTACTTCCATAATTTAATGATATTGACATTTCTTATTTTCACGCAATCCAATATAAATTTTAACGATTCATATTTCAAATTGTATAAAATTAAAAAAATTATAAAAATTAAATTTCTCAATTAATAGTGTTTACTATGCAAACGTTAATATAATTAAATTACGGAGGGAGTAGAATATACTCCCTCCGTATTTTATAACCCCTCAATTTCTACACTGCACGTAATTAATATATACTTTTAATCATTAATAACTTAAATTATTTAAAAATTATAAAAATTTAATATTCTAAAATTATGTGATTAGACAAATCCAATAAGATCTCACTTACATATGTTTTATCTTACGTAATTGTACTAAAAATTGAATTAAAGTTACTTAATAAATAGTACTATGAAATGGGTAAGGTTAAAAAAGAATAAAAGTACTAGTAAGTATTTTGAAATAAAGGAAGAAGGGTTGAAGTGAAGTCATTTTTTTTTTTAGTGCAGGTAGTACTCCCTCGGTTTTTTTAAAATTGCAACGAACCCACAGTGTACGCAGTCCAATGTACATTTAAATCATTAATAACTAAAGTTCGGAACAAGTAAAAATTCTAAAAATTCGATATTTAAAACCTACTCGATGAGACGAATCTAACAAGATCTCACTTGGCTATGTTTTAACTTGTATAACTATGATAAAACTTTAAGTCAAAGCGCGTGTGTGAACAGTACCAAATTTACCAATGTTACATTCTTTTTTTTTTGGAAGAGCCATTGAAGGCCTGAAAAGGAGTGGTGGGAGCCCATGCCACACTAATGTTACATTCTTTAAAAGACATAGGGAGTATTAATTTTACAATGACCGTTAAAAAAAATGATTGTGCTGACTGGTGAGGCAGGAAGGACAGGAGAGAAAGGAGGTGACCGTGGGAAGGGAAATTATTCAGGACAGAAGAATCCTATGAGGTGACCAAAAATAAGAACACAGTCCATATTACTGGCTATTACAGTTCCCAGTTCCCAACATCATTAACGACACCCTCTGCCATTTCTGCCATCTTACTTACTTCTCCTTTGTCCTCAAAACAAACAACTCAGGAGCAAAAGTGTTGTTGTAATAAATTTAAAATTGTGATTCACTTTGGGCTGACAAGTGGAGAGTAGCTTATAAGCCCAATTATACATTTCACAGCCTAAAATTCTGTTCAAGCCCAGAAAGCTCAGCCCAGTGCCCAATGTATTAGTATATCCTGAAATAGGGGTGATTACGAGTGTAATTCGAGCCTGTACACTAACAAAATTTAAAGTTCTAACTCGAATTTAACCAGGCTAGATAGTAGTATATAATTTGAACTTAAATTGACAGTTTTGCTTATTATGCTGTAAAATATAAGTTTGTTAGGCTTGATTTAGTATTTTTAACATTCGTTTTTTTTGTTTTTTTGGGAGTAGGCAGCAACAAAATTATTAGTATGAAATGAAATAGAATTGTTGAAAGTTGAAACAAACCAAGATGTAGAGCAGAGAGGCAACAATGATCATCCTGTATCGGCCGAGGAATGAGTCGGCGATGAAATCCCCAAGAAGCGGCAGAAGAGACGCCGTTCCGACCAAGCATTGACTGGGAACGGCATCTCAATGCTAAGAATATAGTAGTACCAGTATTTTAAAAAAAGAAATTAAAAGAAAAACAAAAATGAGTAGATGGTGATTTGTGTATGGTTGATTGGGAAATTGCGGAATTGGGATGGGTTTGTAGTGGACGACCAGTGGCTTGGCCTTCTTGGTGCTGTAACTGTTGACAGTTGAGTCATGACTAGTGTCCCTTGAAACGGATTTTCTTTTTATGGACATAAGTAGTAAGTATATAAGCACTATGTAATACTACGATGTTTTGGGACTTGGGAGTCAAACGGATGGACCGAGCTCGTTGTAAAGTACATTGGTAAAATTAATATTAGAAGGCACGATTTATATTATGGCAATTTTCTTATGATACAATATAGATAGGAAAATCTCTCAAGTACCCGGAATACAACACCAAACATGTCATGTAATTCAGTAATTGTCTGCCTATACACATTCATCAAACACTCCCTTTTCTTGCTGTATGATAATATGTAGTATATGCATAAGATTTTGCACAGTAAACATATGCAGCCATTGCAACAGCACAGGTCCCAGCCAGAACCCAATACAAGTAATCCAGATGCGCTCGACTCAAATCGTTCGAGAACCAACTCTCGCGCCCGTCGTCTCCGCCCGTCGCCTTCTCGATCACAGATATCAGCAAACTGCTCAACAAGTTCCCTGCTCCGAGTATGCTAAGGTACAGAGCAAGTCCGACGCTCTTCAGCTCGCTTGGAATTTGATCGTAGAAGAACTCCTGGAGACCTACCAAAGCGAAAACATCAGCAGCACCCATGAGCAGATACTGAGGCACGAGCCACCATACGCTCATTGGCACCATTTCGGCTGGCTCATCATCAACGATTATCCCAAGTTCAGCTGCGGTAGCAAGGCGTTTCTTCTCGACAAGTGCTGCAATTACCATGGAGAAAAAGGAAAACAACATCCCTGTACCAATGCGTTGGAGCATTGACATCCCATGGGCACCAGAACAAGGTCGTATATAGGAACGACGACAGCAATGGATACCCCTGTAAAGACCAGCAGTGCTGCTGCAGGGATTTGAAATCCACGGGCAATGTATCGGTCCATTGAAGCGCCTTGTTTGGTGAATAGAGTGGCCCCTTGTGAATTGACAAGACCGTATCCTAAGCAAGACGACCATATAGGAACGAATCTCAGAATAACCTTCGCATCCTCAACATCGCGCACACTGCATATGTTCTCACGCGAGCCATCAGGTGAAAGCAACGCTTTGTCCAGAAACCTGTAAGAATTAAACACATCAAATTAAATAACAATACAATACATTTGAGGATGATCCCATCCAAGGGTTTAAAAGATTATAACTTGAATTTGGTTTGGCATTGTTGAGATTCGACTTCAGTTGGGGGAGAGGCTCTCCAATTTCTAGCTGCGTTTATGAAAACCAAACCAATTCTTGCAAATGGATTCCTCTGGCCATTGCTGGTACGAAATCTGTACGTTCTTGAGCCGAGTAGGAAAATGAGTAGAGCCAAGAACATGACAATGCAGGGGATTGCAAAGCCAATACCCCAACTCATGTTATCTTCAATGTAGGTTAGGATCACCAGAGCAGCTAATATACCTCCTGATATCGAAAAATACCACCAATTGAAGAACGAGCTCTTCGCCTTACGCTCTTTTTTCGTCTTCCTCATCGAACTGATCAGCACCAAAGGCTTGTAAACAAGGCTTATGCCCTCCTTGTGCAAGTGCAATTAGGTACAGAGAGGAAAAGAAGACAAACACTTCTAGCATACGAGGAGAGCAATCACCCAAATTAGTTTCATTGATTGTTCGCTTGCAGTACGACGAATTCGATGAGTGAACAACAGCCAATAGAGACAAGCAACCGAGGCCCTGTTGTAACCCCAAGTTTCAACAATCTTAATAGGAAATTTACGTTTCTTGAATAGTACACAGTACTGATGGTTTAATTTGAAGAGACTGTCGTTGAAATTAAAATTACAACAATAGGTCTGGAAAATTCAACAATTTCAACTACTATTATTGAAACTTGTTTGAATATTAACAGACGGTCAAGCACTTAAGCTGCAATTCATCAATGGACTGTTAATTTCGGAAAAATAATCTTCAATGAAATTTTTGAAAATTGAAGATAATCCAAACACAATAATCAATTTGTGGCACTGACCAAGACGTAGATGAAAGAGGATATGATAATGGTGCGGTAAGGCCCTAAAAAGGAATCGGCGATGAAAGCGCCGAGCAGCGGCAGAAGCATTGACGCACCGTTCCAGGCGTTGACGTTCTCCGCCGCGGTCGCCGTCGACTGCCCCAGCGGACCGGTCAAGTAGCTTATCAAGTTAGAACTTATTCCGGTGTAGGCGAACCTCTCCGCCACTTCAAAACCTACGAGGAAAACCGAAAATCGAATACGGCTTCAATAATGTAGTCAATTAGAAATCAGTTACATGGCTATTCCTGTAATTGAAGTCGGAAGAGAAACAGAATAACCTATGATGAAAGATGCCGATCTCCAGCCACCGGAGTTGGACCGCTTAGCGGGGACGCCGTTGATGGAGACGGCGCCACGAACGGTGGGGTCTTCCAACAGCGGAGTTTCAGCTTCCGATACGCCTTCTCCGGTGATTGCAGCGATGCCCATTTCCACCCTCAGTCGGTGGTGATCTACAGGCTACAGCTGCGACACCGGTTGGACACTGTAGAATATATTGCAATACTTCCCTTCTTGAATAAATGCAACAAGCAGAAATATGCCACTGTTCACAAACACTTTGATTTAAATTTTTATCATAGTTATTCAAGTTAAATATAGCCAAGTGAGATCTTATTATTTGTCTTCGACGTGTAGTTTTTTAATATCGAACTTTTAAAATTTTTCCTTGCACCGAACTTAAATTATTAATGATTTAAAATGTGCATTGAACTGTATGTTGGATAGGTCGGTAGCAATTATAAAAAAACAAATGAAGTACTTCCTTCGTTTCTTTTCTAAGGCCAGCAGTCATTGCTCCACCAGGATGGTTAATTGGAATCCTTGCAATTTTCAAGGTATTGTCTTACACTCGGTTGGGAGTTCTCTTGGCAACCCAGGCCCGGCCGGATTTGGCTGTGTGATTCGGTTGGGTGATGGCACTTGGCGTGAAGGCATTTCTGGTTCTATTGGAGTGGCTTCTAACCTCGTTGCGGAGCTCCATGGTATATTAAACGGGATCAAATGGTTGATATTTCATGGGATATCTGTTGCCTGTTGTTTCACCGACTCGCTGGAAGCTCTTCGTCTTATCACTAAGGGAGTTATCTCTAGCCATTGGCTTTTTCCTTTAGTGAATAAGATTTCCGATCTTCTGATTGCTCATCATGGAATCTGTTGGCAGCACACTCTTAGGGAAGGCAATGCTGTTGCCGATCTTCTTGCAAAGCGTGGCGCCAAGTCGGAGGAGTTTTTTACGACCTGGGCCTTCCCACCGGATGACACTCGGCCTGCTCTCTTTGCGGACTTGTCGGGTGCTTGGTTTCCCCGGGGTTAAACTGGTCTATTTTTGCTGTTTTTTTTTCATTTTCCCTCCCCCTGTGCTGTAGGTTTTTCTAGCTTTCTCTTTAGCCAGCGCTTCGGCGTGTGTTCACCAAAAAAAAAGTGTAACACTTTCCTTTTTGGGATGTTCCATAATAAATATTACATTACCATATATGGAATGCTTTTAAAGGTAAAAAGCTTCCACTAAAGCACTTTTGTTCCTTGCATTAAATCTCGTGCCATTTCCTTATGTTACACTTATTTAGAAACAGATGGAGTACTATATTATACTCCCTCCGTCCCAAGAAGTCTTTTCCTTTGGGCACGGGTGGAGTAAATAGTTGATGTAGTGTTTATTTGAAGGAGTAAAAAAATTTTAAATAAGGAAATGAGACAATTATTGTAGGATGGATCAAAATAGAAAATATGACATTTGAAATGGGACCGAGGAAGTATTTAGCAAAAATATACTATAATTAAATAAAATATTGTTGTTGTTGTAAGTATAATATATGTGTGGTGTATGAAGTATGTTATAAATATATGCAGTGAACTAGTATAACATTTATTATGTATAAATAAATATATATATATACACACACACGTATGTGCATAAATGTGTTATTATTTGTGCAGAGAGAGCAGAGGGGGACAAGGGAGTGAATGAAGAGAAAATGCAGGGAAATAATTATTGATTTCTTCTTCTGTGTTTTGTTCAGAGTACACTGCTTGTGTATTTATAGGCCAAAACCGCACCACATAGAGGTAGACAAATACAATATTTCTTTCTTGCGTTAGTCGTCGTTAGGTTGCTGGTTGACAGCGTCTTTCAAAGACTTTGTCCACAAGACATTTATACGTACGTATCTTTTAACACTCCCCCTTGAATGTCGTAGGTACAAAGAATATGCCTCGTTAAAACCTTACTAGGAAAAAATCCAGTGGAAAAAAAATCCTATTGAAGGAAAAAGAGTACAATATTCTTATATCCGGTGCTCCCCATGATGTGGATATCATTTTAAATCTCGAAGTCGCCGCATTCCAATTTTCTTCACGAGCTTCTCGAATGTTGCAGTCGTCAATACCTTAGTAAATAGATCTGCTAAATTATTTTCTGATCGAATTTGCTGCACCTCGATTTCACCATTCTTTTGAAGATCATGAGTGTAGAAGAATTTTGGTGAAATATGCTTTGTTCTATCTCCTTTGATATAACCCCCTTTCAACTAGGCTATACAAGCCGAATTATCTTCAAATAAAATTGTTGGGGGCATTTGTGGTTCAATGATTAAACCACAACTCTTCAATATATGTTGAGTCATTGACCTCAACCAAACACATTCTCGACTTGCTTCATGGATTGCTAATATTTCAGCATGATTAGAAGAAGTAGCAGTTAGAGTCTGTTTCATTGACCTCCAAGAGATGGCAGTTTCGCCACAAGTAAAGACATAGCATCTCTGAGATTTGGCTTTGTGTGGATCTGACAAATAACTTGCATCAGCATAGCCGATTAACTCATGTCGAGAGTCTTTTGGGTAAAATAACCCAAGATCAATGGTTCCTTGGAGATAGCGAAAGATGTGTTTTATGCCTTTCCAATGTCGTTGAGTAGGGCAAAAACTGAATCTTGCAAGTAAATTGACTGCAAACGCGATATTAGGTCGCGTACTGTTTGCGAGATATAATAAAGCGCCAATTGCGCTTAAATATGGCCTTTCTGGGCCAAGTTGCTCTTCATTATCTTCTTTTGGCCTAAATGGATCTTTTGCAGGATCAATTGCCCGAACGACCATTGGATTATTTAGCGGATGAGCATAATCCATTCGAAATTGCTTTAATACCTTTTGGGTATAAGCTGATTGATGAACAAATATGCCCTTTTCCACATGCTCAATTTGTAAGCCAAGGCAAAATTTTGTTTTCCCGAAATCTTTGATTTCGAACTCCTTTTTCAGATATTCAACTGTCTTTTTCAACTCTTCAGGAGTTCCAATTAAATTTAAATCGTCAAAATAGACTGCGACGATCACAAATTTTGACCCATTATAAATACACAAGGACTGATAGGGTCATTTGTATAACCTTCCTTTATCAAACTTTCACTGAGGCGGTTGTACCACATTTGGCTAGATTGCTTGAGCCCATACAATGATTTTTGTAATTTGATGGAATACGTTTCTTTGGGTTTTGAGTTGCAAGACTCTGGTAACTTAAACCCTTCAGGTATTTTTATATAAATATCATTTTCCAATGAGCCATATAAATATGCAGTAACAACATCCATCAGCCTCATTTCGAGATTTTCTCGTACTGCTAGGCTCGTTAGATACCTGAATGTTATTCCATCCATAACCGGTGAATATGTTTCCTCAAAATCAATTCTCGGTCTTTGGAAAAAACCTTGGGCTATAAGCCTTGCCTTATATTTGGCAATTTCATTGTTTTCATTTCTTTTTCTCACAAATACCCATCTGTAGCCAACATGCTTCACATTTTTCGGTGTTTGCACAATAGGGCCGAATACTTTTCGTTTATTCAGTGAATCTAGTTCAGACTGAATCGCATTTTTCCATTTTGGCCAATCATTTCTTTTCCGACATTCTTCAACTGATCTTTGTTCAGGATCCTCGTTATTTTCCATCACATCGAGTGCAACGTTGTATGCAAAAGCATTATCAACGTTTGTTTCTTTTCGGTTCCAACATTTCCCAGTATTGATATAATTGAAACAAGTTTCAATAACTTCATTTTCATCTGGGTGAATATTTTCAAGTTCAACCTTTTCGGGGGTTGAATCAATTTCTCCTTCGGGAGTATCATCGGTGATTGATTTATCACCCATATAGATAATTTTCCTCTTTCGTGGATTTTTATTCTTGGAACCCAAAGGTCTGCCACGCTTTAGGCGTGCAGTAGGTTCATTTGCACTCGGAATATGCCCTTCTGGAACATTTATATTAGCTGGTGCATTTGCTGCATCATTTATATATGATTTTGTGACTTTAGCAGCATCATTAAAAGCATCGGGTAATTGATTTGCAATTCCCTGCAAATGCACAATTCTTTGAACTTCAAGTTCGCATTGCCTTGTACGAGGATCAAGGAAATCAAATGGACTTTGCCAAGATATTTCTTTTTTCAGTTGATCATTTTCTCCCCCTAATGTCGGGAATTGAGTTTCATCAAAATGACAATCTGCAAATCTTGCAGTAAGTAAATCACCCATTTTTGGCTCAATATATTTGATAATCGAGGGTGATTCATACCCGACATATATACCCAACCTTCTTTGAGGTCCCATTTTTTTTGTGTTGTGGTGGCGCAATCGGTATATAAACCGCACACCCAAAAATTCGCAAGTGGGATATATTGGGCTCCTTTCCAAACACAATTTGTGTAGGGGAGTAGCTATGATAGCTTGTCGGCCTTATTTTCACAAGTGTTGCTGCATGCAATATAGCATGTCCCCAAGCAGAAACATGGAGTTTTGATTTCATTAACAAGGGCCTTGCAATTAATTGCAATCGCTTAATAAATGATTCTGCCAGACCATTTTGCGTGTGCACATGAGGCACAGGATGTTCAACAGTAATTCCAATCGACATGCAGAAATCATCAAATGCATGTGATGTATATTCTCCAGCATTATCAAGGCATATTTTCTTTATCGGATGATCTGGAAACTGTGCTCGCAATTTTATAATTTTTGCAAGTAATCTTGCGAATGCCAAATTGCGAGTTGATAATAAACAAACGTGTGACCAGCGTGATGACGCATCAATTAGTACCATAAAGTACTTGAAAGGTCCACACGGTGGATCAATAGGTCCACATATATCGCCTTGAATTCTTTCTAGGAATGTAGAAGATTCAATTCCCACTTTTACTGGAGATGGTCTGGTTATCAATTTCTCTTGTGAACAGGCTGCACAATTGAACTCATTTGGGTTCAATATCATTTGCCTTTTCAATGTATGGCCATTTGAATTTTCAATAATTCGCCTCAGCATTACACTGCCAGGATGGCCAGTCTATCGTGCCAGGTAATAAATTCACTAGTAGCTTTTAAGCCTACTAGGTTATGTATTTCTGCGACACATATTTTTGTATAGTATAAGCCAGATGAGTAACATAGCAATTTTTCATTCAAATTTTTTTTTGCCATTTTCAATTCGAGTTATCAAAAGATACTCGTGATCTGCCTCTTTTGAAGTTTCAATGTGATACCCATTTTTTCGAATATCATTGAAGCTCAGTAAATTTCTTCGAGCTTTGCATGAGAACAAGGCATTTTCAATTGCCATTTTTGTCCCTTCAGGGAGAAATATAACAGCTCTACCGGAGCCTTCAATGCATTTTGCATTACCGCTTATAGTTTTCACTGTGGTCTTTTCCAATTTTAAATTGGAGAAATAGCTTTTGCTTTTCAAAATGCTATGCGTTGTTGCACTGTCAATGAGACAGATATCATCTCCGACTTTTGAATTTCCAGCATTCATTTCTTTACAAGAATATAAGAAGGTTATTAAACATCAGTAATATAAATATTATTAATGCAAAACATATTTGTATTATACATGGATAATAAAAGGGAAGTACAAGATATTATTATTTATATTAAACATGAATTATAAAGGACAAGTACAAAATATATATAGCTATATAATATATTATTTATTAGCAGTATTTGGCTCAACAAAATCATCAGCTTCCAGGTGCATGATATTATCATTTAATATATCATCATATGTATCATCGTGGGCATTATGGTGTGCTTCAACACCTGGTCTTTCTTTTCGTTTCGAGGCCTGATACAGTTCAGCTAGGTGTTTAGCTGTGTGGCATGTTTGAGCCATATGGCCTTTAATTCCACAACGATCACAAATTTCATCATTTTGTTTGTGCTTTCTTGCATAATTTCTTTGTTGTGGTTTGTAAGGCCTCCTGGTATCATTTCTGCGATTTTGCTCAAATCGAGGCTTATTTCGATAATTATTTTGACGAGATAATTCACCTCTGCCTCGATTGTGATACCGATTTTGGCCACGATCATCATTTTGATTTTTAAAGTGCCCACGATCACGCACATATTTCGATGATTGAGCTGCGTTCACCTCAGGGAACGGTTTTGCACCTGCGGGCCTAGAATCATGATTTTTCAACAGCAATAGGCTGTTTTGTTCGGCCAATAATAAGCAGGTGATAAGATCAAAATATCTTTGAAAGCCTTTTTGACGGTATTGCTCACTCAATATTGAGTTTTTAGCATGAAACGTAGAATACGTTTTTTCAAGCATTTGTTCCTCGGAAATCTTTTGCCCACATAATTCCAATTGGACCGTAATTTTGAACACAGCGGAATTATATTCCCGGACTGTTTTGAAGTCCTAAAGTCTCATGTTTGTCCAGTCATCAAGGGCTTTTGGAAGCACCGTCTTTTTAAGATTATTATATCTTTCTTTCAACTTTTCCCACAATACCAGTGGGATTCCACAGTCACGTACTCCATTTTAAGTGCCTCTTCGATATGATGTCACAAGAAAATCATGGCTTTTGCCTGATTTTGATGGCTGGGATTTTTGCCTTCAGCAATAGTATCTTCTAGATCTATTGAAGTAAGATGCATTTTCACATCTCGGGCCCAGGACATATAATTGCTTCCTTCAACGGTTAAAGGAGCAAATTCCTGTTTTGCAAGGTTAGCCATAATCTTATTGAAAGTTTTGGAATAAGAAATTATACCTCAAATTCTGGTAACTCGGGCAGAGTCTCCTCGTGCTGATAACGTGTTGTAAGTATAATATATGTGTGGTGTATGAAGTATGTTATAAATATATGCAGTGAACTAGTATTGCATTTATTATGTATAAATATATATATATATACACGTATGTGCATAAATGTGTTATTATTTGTGCAGAGAGAGCAGAGGGGACAAGGGAGTGAATGAAGAGAGAAGAAGAGAAAATGCAGGGAAATAATTATTGATTTCTTCTTCTGTGTTTTGTTCAGAGTACACTGCTTGTGTATTTATAGGCCAAAACCGCACCACATAGAGGTAGATAAATACAATATTTCTTTCTCGCGTTAGTCGTCGTTAGGTTGCTGGTTGGCAGTGTCTTTCAAAGACTTTGTCCACAAGACATTCCCAGGTACGTATCTTTTAACAGTTGTATATTTTTTAAATATACTATATATATATATATATTTTCATATGCCAAAAAAAAAAAGAAAAAAAAAAGAGCGAGTATGTGAAAATATGTGTGTGCATGAGAGCGTGAGCGCATGGATGAGTGGTTGTGTTGAAGCGGCGCTCAGTTAGAACTGATTCGAGGTAATAAGGTATGGATCCCACACGTTCCCATTAGACTAGAGTACATAAGTCCGGAAATGTAGGACGACTATTGCAATTTGCAACCTTCTTATTTTTGGTATTGACATTTTCCTTTACTGGTTAATAAAGACTAAAATTTCATGAAGCTTAGACCAACATCATATCTCTACCAAAAACAAACACATGATAGATACTAGTATATCACTCAAAAAGTTGGAGACAATACACATGCACCGCTGGGGCCTCTTTTACCCTTAAACAGAAAAAACCAATGCGTGCGTGGTGTGTATGGAGGACTTGTTTCATCATTCATGTATCGTCCCGGAGCCTACAAAACCAACTTATTTTAGGTGCGTACAAGCTTAAAACAAAGCTTAAAAATAAATAAATAGAATGAATGACAAGATCTATTGCCGCATAATCACGGGGGAGAATGCCCAGCAGATAACCAAAAACAAAAAAAAAAAATAAAAATAACAGACGAGAGAGTTGTTAACCCAATCGACTAGTGTCCAATTGTTCATATAGTAAGAGAAGAACGAGGATCTCAACCATGGCAGCTGCAGCAACAACATCAAATACTGCCTTTAATATGTAAGCAGGGAAGGAAAAAATTAAAATAAAAACAAAACATGGAATCACATCTGAGATTTTCGAAACACCGAATGATTATTTAAATGTGGTGCATGAAAAACTGTCTTTCAAAATGAAACACAATAAAATAATCATGATTATTTTAGCTAAAAGATGACCCGTTGCAAATTGGAACCAACGTGGGCAGTTTGCAAAATACCCTAACAAGTAACAACAGTACTATTTGTAGCCATTGTTTGGCCACTCCATTAACGACTGGATGGTAATTAAAATTACCAATTTTACATTTTACATCGACAACCAAATAATGATTCTTATCATACATTTATACATAAACACAACCTCAAATATGCATTGGGTATAATTATATACTCTCCTGACCACCATATAGAAGGCAGAGCGAGGAACATGATTCCTGGCAGCTGCCGCTACAATATTAGATACTGGTTTTATTGTTATAAATGTAAGCTCTTGCAAAGTAAGCAAATGCTGCCATTGTAACAGCATTCAAGGCTGCTAGGAGCCAATAGAAGTAGTCGATATGCGCTCGATTCAAGTTATTGGAGAACCAGCTATCCCGCCCCTCTCCACTGGTCGCCTTCTCGATTACAGATATCAGAAAACCGCTCAGGAAGCTCCCCACACCGAATATGCTGAGGTATAAAGCAAGACCTATGCTTTTTAGCTCGTTAGGAATTTGATCGTAGAAGAACTCTTGAAGCCCAACCATTGCGAATACATCAGCAATACCGAAGAGCATATACTGAGGAGCCAGCCACCATATGCTCATTGGTATTATTTCCGTTGGTTTGTCCACCAGCCCATATTTGGCAGCTGTTGCAAGGCGATGCTTCTCCACAACTGCTGCAACTACCATGGAAAGAAACGATATGCATATGCCCGTTCCAATCCGTTGGAGCATGGTTATGCCTGCAGGTTTCCTTGTTATAACTCGGGCAACTGGGACCAAAATAAGATCATATAGTGGAATGAAGCTCATTATGGATATGCAGATAAGTGTCTGCAGCGAAGCAGCAGGGACTTGGAAGTCAGGTGTGATATAACGGTCCATTGTAGCGCCTTGTTTCGTGAACAGAGTTGACATTTGTGAAAAGGCAATTGCATATCCTAAGCTAGCAGACCACCATATAGGAACGAACCGGAGAATAACCTTGGCATCCTCAATGTCGCGGATGGTACAGACGTATGTGTCGCCATCTTGGGAAAACAAAGCTTTGTCAAGAAACCTGTTATACAAAACTATCAGCAAAGATGTGAAATTAAACATCATTTATTATAGTACTCCATATGATATGATTACGAGTTAGTAACCTACTTAAATCTGGTACTTTCATCAGTATACATAGGTGTTGTTTGGACTTTCCAATTTCTTGCTGCTTTCAGAAAAACAAAACCGATTCGCGCAAATGGATTCCTCTCAACAGTGTTGATGCGAAACCGATAAATCCTAGACCCTAGTAAGAAAATAACTAATGCAAAACACATGATAATGCAGGGGATTCCGAAGCCGAGCTCCCAACTCAGATTTTCTTGAATGTAGGTCAAAACAGACAAGGCTACTAGCATACCCCCATTCATCGAAAAATACCACCAATTGAAGAACGAACTTTGAGCCTTACTCTCTTTTATGTCACTCTCATCGAACTGATCGGCTCCAAAGGCTTGCACACAAGGCTTATGCCCTCCTTCTGCAAACGCAACCAAGTACATAGACGAGAAGAAGAACATAACTTGAAGCACAGGTGGGGAACAATTTACATTATTTGTATCGACTGATTTGCAGTTATGAGAGCTCGAGGAATGAAGCACAGCAGATAAAGACAAGAACCCTAGACCCTGTTGTCAAATCACAGAATTCCGTTCGCAGAAAGCCATTTGAATTGAGTATTTGAATGAGTAAACTAAATCACTAATTAAACAAGTACGAAGGTGCAGTCAGTTGAATTTCAAAGAAATTTTCAGAAATTGAATAAAACTATACGAACCAAGATGTAGATCAGAGAGGCGAGGATGATTGTACGGTAACGACCTAAATACGAGTCGGCGATGAAGGCGCCGAGCAGCGGCAGGAGCATCGACGCTCCATTCCAAGCATTGACGTTCTCCGCCGCGGTTGCCGTCGATTGCCCTAAGGGTCCTGTCAAGTAGCTAATTAAATTCGAACTAATTCCGTAGTACGCAAATCTCTCTGCCACTTCAACACCTACGTACACACAAAATTAAACATCACAAAGCTGAATTGATTTAATAAATTTCAAAATTAGGTATAAGAAATAAGAACAAAAAACCTATGATGAAAGCAGCGGATTTCCAGGAACCGGATTTAGAGCGCTGAGCAGGGAGACCGTTGAAGGTAATGGCGCCACGCACAACGTCGTCCAGTAGCGGAGCTTGAACTTCCGGTGCGCCGTCAACGGCGACTGCAGCTATCGCCATTCGCTCCAAATAGCACAGTTGATAGTTTGAGTAGCTGAATCTGATATCTTTGGTTGTAACTCTACTATTCACACAGATTTTCTCATACACGAAGTATAAGTTATAGCGAAGTAGGATACGTTAGATTCATCTGGAATCTCCTGATTCAAGCTTTTAAAATTTTTATTTATATTGAATTTGGATATTAATAATTTAAAATGTACTTCCTCCGTTCCTTATTAATTGGCACAGATTGACTTTTATCACTGTTCATTGAGTAACTTTAACTCGACTTTTTAATACAATTATATTAGACAAATATAGTTAAGTGGGATCTTGTTGGATTCGTCTAATCGCATAGATTTAAAATATCAAATTTTC
The DNA here is from genome assembly GCA_030278955.1 of Hygrophila difformis. Classification (NCBI taxonomy): domain Eukaryota; kingdom Viridiplantae; phylum Streptophyta; class Magnoliopsida; order Lamiales; family Acanthaceae; genus Hygrophila; species Hygrophila difformis. The sequence continues at coordinate 12,036,589 of JAOANR010000010.1, read as the reverse complement.
ATAATTTTTACTTATATGAAATTTGAGTTATTACGAATTAAAAACGTGTATTGGATTACGTGAAATGTGGGTCCGTGACAATTAAAAAGGAACGGAGGAAATATATTGTAAAATGGCTAGGGTTTGCTCTGGAGACACGGCTGGAGACCCTCCGGGGTCGTCGACTTCTACTCCAAAGACTCGAACTTTCCGTGATATCTTGGCAGGGCAAGCGGTGGCGCCGCCGCCACTCACTCCCCAATGTGATTTAATCGCAGAAGGACTTATCAAGAAGTCGTTTGTTGATGGTAATCTGGCGGTTCCTTGTTTCGTGATAGATGAAAGTATCAAGGAGGAGGCGGGTAGAGACTGGGAGTCGGCCTTGGTGGTTAAGGTGCTCGGCAGATATGTGGGCTATATGGCGCTCAAGGACCGCCTCAAGGGGGCTTGGAAGCCGAAGGGGAAGATGGATTTAATTGACGTGGGTTATGGATGCTTTATTGTGAAGTTTGGATCACTGGATGATCGGGAACGGGTGGTGAACGGAGGGCCCTGGATGGTTCTCAATCACTATCTTGCGATCATGCCCTGGACAAGGGATTTTGATCCGGCTACGACAAAGGTTACTAAAACCATGGTTTGGGCGCATCTGAATGGATTGCGGATGCATCGCTATAAGACGGATATCCTGTGGGCTTTGGCATCAGGGATTGGCGAGGTGGTTAAGTTTGATCCGTGTACACAAACCACAGAGAAAGGCCGATTTGCGAGGGTGTGTGTGATTCTTGATTTGGAGAAACCTTTTGTCGGGAAGTTCTTAGTAAACAATACGTGGGTGCCGGTATCCTATGAAGGGTTACATCTTATTTGCACCGGATGCGGTAAGTATGGACACTTGGAGTTGGGCTGTGGAGAGAAGGCAGTGGCTGCGGAACCGGCGCGGGAGGTCACACCACCTGAGGCTGTGGAGGTTCCGAAGGACAATGGGATGGAAGAGAAGGGACAGCGGCCTGGTAAGGCTGTGGCTGTGGACGGGGGCCTTCCGGGGGGGGGGGGGGGGGATGAGACGATGGCGGAAGGGAGCTCGGGAGAGCCTATTGGAGATGTGTATGGTGCATGGACAATGGTGGTGCGACGATGTCATCGTCATGGGTGGCGGGGCCCCATGGGGACTGGTATGAAATCGCAGCCGGAGATCGTGGAGGAAGAGGTTGGCGATCATAATAACCATGAGGCCATGGCATAGGCCGAGGCACAGGCAGCGGGTGGAGATTTGAATGATATAGTTGGCGATGAGGAGGTGGTGTCACCAGCGGCATTGGCTGTAGTTCCCGTACCAGTCACTCAGAGGCGGGGTACGGCTGGTGCTGGCAAAGGACGGCCGGGACTATGGGAGCAAAGAGGGCTCGGTGGGAGGTGCTTAGTGATAGTGGTTTGGATACTGAGGCCGCGCCACGTCTGTATGGCCAGCATGGGGGTTTTCTCATGTTAGCCGATAAAGCCTATGAGGAAGGACATAATATGGATACTAATGAGGAGAGCAAGGTGTCGGAAAAGTGGGCTGATGCTGTGGAGGCGAGCTATCAGTCTAGTTAGGGTTGGTCGTCTTGCTCTTCTTATGTTAATTATGATGTTTAAGAATTTTAATATTCTTTCCTGGAATGTTTGTGGGGTCATGAGTCGCACGGCTCAGAGATGGGTTGGTGATTTGGTGCGTGATAAGCGGCCGGATATTCTGTGTCTGATGGAACCTAAGGGGAAATTCGAGCGAGTTCATAGTTTCTTCTTGCAGTTGGGGTATACTAAGGCCTTTATCCAGGAGTCTGTTGGTCTGGGTGGCGGTGTGTGGGTGCTGACGGCCTTGGCTATTCCATGTTAATGGAGTGTTTGGGATGCCCGAGATCGTATTATTTCTTTGGAACTTCGTCAGGGTAATGTGTCTTGGATATTGAGTGCATTCTATGAAAACCCTAACTATCAGCGCTGTAAGATGGATTGGGATTGTATTCGTGACCTGGCTAGTCTTATTCCCGGACCCTGGATGATTGTTGGGGATTGGAATGAGATTCTCGCGGCACATGAAGTGGAGGGGGGGTGTACTTGGCTGATCGGGCTATGGAGTTACGGATGGTGCTCGATGGTTGTGGGTTGTTTACGGCGGCGACTGTCGGAAGCCCATTTACTTGGTCCCGAAGTGTGGGGGAGGGTAGACGTATTTTTAAAAGGTTGGATCGTGGTGTCATAAACTTTCCTTGGCTTAATTATTTCGAGGAAGGTTGTGTGCATCATCTACCTCGATTGGGTTCCGATCATTGTCCGCTTCTTATCATGTGTGGAGGGGAGTCGAGGGTTAGGCCTACTCGCCCTTTTCGGTGGGAGGCAATCTGGCAAACCCATGCAGAGTACAAGAACGTGGTCCGGGAGGCCTGTCGCGACGGGGGGCGCTCGGTACCGGAGTTGTTGGGAAAGATCCAGGAGCAATCGATAGAATTTAATGTTCATTCCTTTGGCAATTTAAGGGAGAGGAAATGGAGGATTAAGCGGAGGATCGCAGGGTTGGAGAAACGAATGATCACGGTGGATTCGGCGTGGATGAATCGTCTATTAGATGAGTTGAAACAGGAATTGGAGGCTATCTTGGTACAAGAAGTTATTGTGGTTTCAAAAATCCCGTGATAAATGGGTCCGTCAAGGGGATCGGAACACCAAATATTTCCATGCTAAGACGAAGGTGCACCGCCGACGGAATCACATTACAGGATTGGAGATGGGTGATGGGAATTGGGAGCAGCAGCCATCGGTACTCCAAGATCATGTAATAGAGTATTTTAGTGCTATGTTTGCTGAACATATTGATGAGGCCATTGGTGATGAGATTCCGCCACTGCCAAGTATTTTGTCATGTGAGAAAACGGATTTGGAACGGGAGGTGGCTGTGCAGGAGGTCACGGCGGCATTAGCTCAGATGCGGACCTATGCGGCGCCGGGGCCGGATGGGTTTCCTGCGGCTTTTTATAAGGCCAATTGGGAGTTTGTTGGAGATGCCATCTACAGGATGGTTCGTTCGGTTATGGAAACAGGCGTGTTGCCGGAGGGTATTTCGGTGGCTTTTCTTTGTCTTCTTCCAAAGGTAGATATTCCACGAACTATCACCCAATTTCGACCACTCATGCTGTGCAATGTTTTCGTTCAAATTCATTACCAAGGTGCTGGTTAATCGAATGCGACTGATCCTCCAGAGAGTCATTAGCCCTTATCAGTCGGCTTTTTTACCAGGCCGTGGGTACTTGTGATAATGTCATTCTATTACAAGAAATTATATCTTCACTCGAGCTTGCGCGATCCGCGCTCAAGGATGTGGTGGTTAAGATTGATTTGGCGAAGGCCTATGATACGGTGAGATGGGATTTCATTGAGGTATGTCTGCAAGAGTTGGAGTTGCCGACTCAGATGATTCAGGTGATCATGATTTATGTCCGGAGTTCCAAATTTTCCATCTCATTTAATGGCTCTCCTCTTCCGGGGGTCATGGCTGGTCGGGATGTGAGGCAGGGGGACCCGTTATCGTCTTATCTCTTTGTCATTGTGATGGAAAAATTGACTAGACTGATTGTGGATGAAGTGGCGAAGGGCGCTTGGGAGCCGCTGCGGTTGAAGCCTGGAGGGGGTTGGTGTCTCGCATATGATTTTTGCTGATGACTTTATATTTTGCTCGGCGTTGACTGAGGGTAGCATTGCTTGCATGGCGACTACCTTGAAAAGGTTCGGGTCGAGGTCAGGGCTGTCTATTAATGCAGCCAAATCGGTGGCTTCTGTTCGCCTGGAGCATCGGACATTGAGAAAGGTTGGCTGCAACAACATCTGGACATTGGTTTAACGGATTGTTTAGGGACATATTTGGGATTTCCCATCGTGCATGGGCGGGCTTCGTGCATGCTATTTTGACGCATTGCTCAGAAAGTTGGAGGTGAAGCTAAGTGGCTGGTCGGCGTTTCTGCTTAACAAAGCGGGACAGGTCACTAAGGCTCATTCGGTTTTGGCGTCGGTTCCGGTGTACGTTATGCAACTTCACTTGCTTCCGGTTGCTGTGAGCTCAGCCATTGATAGGTTGATTCGCAAGTGGATATGGAAGGGGGCTTCGGATCGTGGTATTCACTTAATCAAAATGGGATAAGGTGGTGAAGCCTCAGCGCTATGGTGGTCTCGGGCTTCGGCAAACTCGGGAGATGAATATTGCGCTCCTAGGGAAACAGGTTTGGAATTTTGTGATGGCGCCGGACAAGTTATGGGCTCAGGTGATGAGGGACAAATATGGCCGAAAGGTGGGTCAGTTTCCAATGGACCATTATAGAGGAACGAAACTTTGGAAGGCTCTGTGCAAAGTCAGTTCATTGGTTGAGAATGGCTATGGTGTTCGACTGGGAGATGGTAAGAGTTCCTTTTGGTATTCGGCTTGGTGGAAGGGGGAGAGGTTATATCATTAGGTTCCATTCGTGCATTACCAGGATGTTGAGCTTAGGGTGTGTGATGTTGTGGAAGGTAATGCTTGGCACCTGAACAGGCTCTATTCATGGTTGCCTGCGTCAGTCAAGGATGAAATTTCACATTCTTGGGTGCCGTCTTTGGTGGAGGGGGTTTCGGACGTGTAGCATTGGCGTGGCGAGCCACATGGTCGATACACGGTGGCATCGGGTTGTCGTTGGCTACAAAATCTAAACCTTGAGCAGGGGGATTGGCGATGGATGTGACAAGCTTGGATACCTGAAAAGGTGAGCCTCCTCATTTGGTTGGGCTGTCATGAGGCCTTACCGGTCAATGGCTTGCGATATGAGCGATGTTTATCGCCTTCACCACTTTGCTTGATTTGTGGGGAGGAGTATAAGGATTGGAGGCATGCATGGGTGTTATGTCGTTGGGCGCGGAGTTTATGGATTAAGTTGGGATTGCAAAGTGTGTTTTCCATTCGGGAGGTACCTATTGGTGAGGCTGCGAGTTGGTTGCAATGGGCGACGGTGTGCATTGGGGTGCTTTTCTAGCTGCACTTTGGGTGGTTTGGTGTGAGCGGAACAAGCGAGTTTTTAAAGGTTGTGCGACAAGAGAAGATAAATTGTTGAGGGAGTGGCGGTGGCTGGCAGCGGCTATGGATCGGGCATGGCCGCCAACAAGCCGGGATCGGCCTATGATGTATGTGAGGTGGCGAGAGGAGGATGCCGAGGGTATGGTGCTCCATACGGATGGTTGTGTTTTGCATGAGGTGGGCAAGTCGGGATTTGCGGCGGTGTTGAGGTCGGCCGCGGGAGGTTTTCTAGGGGCTTGTTGTGGTCAGCGGGGGGCGCGCATGGTGCTGGAAGTCGAATTATTAGCATTGAAGGAGGGCTTGCTATTTACGGCTCAACATGGCGGTGAGGGGGTAAGGGTTTACTCGAACTCCCTTGAGGCTGTTCGGTTGATCAATGGAGATATGGAGCAGACTCATCGGTTTTGGCCGATTATCTGGTTCATCCATGCGAGAGTTGGGTGGTTCGATCACACATGTGTATAGAGAAGGAAACCAGGTTGCCGATGGCTTGGCCAATAAGGCGGCGGTGGAAGAAGATTTTTATACTACATGGGCGTTTCCGCCGGACGAGTGCGTGGAGCAGTTTGCTATCAATGCCTCCGGTCGCTTGTTTTGCCGGATCTAGGAGATGTGTTTGGAGGAGTTCTTGATTGATTGGTTTTTTCTTTCTTGTTTTTTCCTTTCTGTTTTTTTTCTTTTCATTGTAATTTGCCAGCCTTCTCAGGCTATTCACAAAAAAAAAAATGTATATTGTAAAATTTTTATTTGTATTGATATTGAATATTAATGATTTAAAATGTATATTGTTCCGAAAGTAATAGTATAGATATGATGCGACTATTTGAGCTACGGTGTTTCTGTATACACAGAAATTTGGAGGCTTTTTAAATTTACTTTACTTCATACAACTTGAATTAAAAAATGGAGGAATTTGGGACTTACCCTAACGATCAAGTCTTCCATCTCTCAATCTTAGGTTGGGAGTTCGCCTCCTATCCCTTCCCTTTATTCTATTTGTAATTTGTGTGATTTAGGTTTCCATATCCTTTTGCCAACACATGAATATCATTGTTTATTAAAAAAAAATGGAGTATATACTGTGGTTTTTTTTATGAACAGCTACTGTGGTTTCTTGAATTTATAATTTTTTTTCATAACAGCCTATACAAATTAGTAAATTACGGATGGAAGCTCATAATATACAAATACAAAGGGAATAATGGGGTATAGGGCTGGTGGAGAATGAAACCTTTAAAAGTCAAATGACTTAACCACTTGAACTAAGTCATTGTCCCCAAATTTATAATTAATTAAGTAAAATTTTAGATTTAGGTGTAATAATTTAGTTATAAGCTGTCGAGAAGGTATTTTAGCTTTGGTTGAACCAAGTTTTTCAGCGAAAAGGTGTTTTTTTCTCCTTATAGCCCTGTTATTAGTTTTATTATATGTTGAACTTTGCCATCTACTCTATTAAAAAAATACTCCTATCTATTTGGATACTTGCAAATTAATTGAAACGAGTTTCTATTACTTGGATTTCAATATTTTTTTCAAGGTGTACACTGTTATTTACCTTATAATTTCTCCAAAAGGCTAATATACTTCAATTTTTAGAATTCTTATAAGATAATAACCAAGAAAAAGAGATATGTACTTGTTTCACTCCATTTTCATACATATTAAGTGTGTATTCGATTTAGAGTTTATTAGATTTTTATAGAATTTAAAAAGTCGGTGGATTTAAAAAGTCTATAGACTCCACATAGAGTTCGCTGATTTTATATAGAATCCATGAAACTTTGGCTGATTTCAGAGAGATTTTGTTTAGTTATAATTTTTAAGAGAATTCATTAAAATCTATAAAGAATTAAAATCTATGGACTGTTGAATACCTCTAAATTTTTAAAGACTTTTATAGATATGTATTGAATACTTCTGAATTTTTAAAGACTTTCTAAAGTCTGTATTGAATACCTCAAAAATTTTAAAGACTTTTTTAAATCTAGATTGAATACACCCCAACTTTAAATACATCTCACTAAAATTATTTATTTTAAAAAGATAAAGATAAATGGTATGAAAGAAAAAAAGGGGACAAATATACCATATGGCGTACTAATTGTGGCTTTATTTTAAAGCAATTTTTTTTTGCATACACAAAGACTAAGCCTGTTTGGAATGACTTTTTTTTCAAGTATTTTTGGCTTTTACTTCTGCCAAAAGTATCTTTGAAGAAAAAATAGTGTTTGTTTAGGATTTTTAGAAAAAGCAAAAGCACCTCGAAAAACTGCAAAAGTGTTTTTGGGAGAAGCAGTTCAGGGGTGCTTCTCCAAAAAGCATAAGCCAAAAGCACCTAGTAATGTGTGCATAGTCATAAATGTCCCTATTAATTTATTTAAATTACACTATAAATATATATTATCCTATATAAGTAGCATATACTTTTTGGTAATTTATACATTTCAAAAGTACTTTTCACTTTTACACATCCAAACACTCTTTTGAAAAAAAAGAGCTAATTTTCAAACATTCCATCCAAATACAAAAGTTACCTGCTTCTGCTTTTGTCTTTCACTTCTGCTTCTACTTTTGGCTTCTGCTTTTTTTAAAAGTCAATCCAAATGGGGCCTTAGAGCCTGCTTGTTTTGGCTTATTGTTTATCCTTTTGACTTTTGCTTCACCTAAAAGTCTTTTTGAATTTTTTAAATTGTTTGTTTTGACTTTTTTTTAAAAGGAAAAGAAGAAGCAAAAGTTAAAATTTAATTTTTTTTCAAAGTAGGTAGGAGATTACTTTTTTAAAAGGAGAAATCATTTTAGAATAAAAAATACAAAAATATCCCCATTTAAAAAGGAAATAAAATATATTGTAAATATCCTTACAATATTTTTTCCCATTTTAGTAATTTTAATATATCAAAAGTCCTTCTACGTACAGTTTATCCAAACATGTTTCAGTTGAAAAACAACTTAAGAGGTAATAAACATTTTAGGCCATTACAAGACACCCCTTTCGCTTTTGGACCATGCAAAAATCAATTTCCAATTTTAGGCCATTAGAAACCATCTTTGACCAAATTAAGGCCATTTAGACTTATTTTGACTTTTTCAAACTTCAATTCACCCTACCAACTTTGCTTTATTACATTTTGACCCCATGTTTTAGTTTCTTCACCTCCTTTAGTCCAATAACCACCCATCATGCTTCCGATAATAAAATTAAGCACTAAATCCATACCTTGGGTTTCACCGCCTTGCTACCGGGTTTCTCAAGCTTCGGGATTTTACGGACTTCCTCCAACCATGCAGCCGCAACCGATGGTTCACTGATTCTTGTCTCCTTCAGCAGCAAACAACACAATCCTATTTCGTTTCCTACCTTAGGATGTAACAAGGTTTGGGGTAAAGGGTTTTAACTATATATCGGAATATTTGGAATATTTGGAAGCCTGAATTTTATTGAAGAAATGTTAAAAATATTATTCAAACATAATTTCTCCTAATGGAGAAGACAGACACTTAGCTCCTCATGGAGGAAGCAAGACACTTATCCGGATCAATTTCTTTCCAGTCAGTTCCTCTCATTTTCATGAAAGAAATTACTTTTAATAAAATCTTGTTTTATAGAAAGTTCAAGAATTTTCTCTGGAAATTTCTATTTTTTATTCCAAAATTTGGAAATAACTCGTTGGTTTCAAATTAAATAAATCCATTAAATAATTAAATCTTCACCATTAAGAGATAAAATATTATAAATAAATATAATTAATATGTTCTTCAATAAAACCTAGGCTCTGATACCAATTTTCATGCACTTTGGGTTTCATTTGTATAGACAATTTTGGAATAGGACAAAAGTATATAAAGTTAAACCTTTTGGGGTTTCAAAGGAAAAAAGGGAAAGTTGTTGGGTTATTAATTAATTTCAAATTGGTCCTTATGGCTTAATTTCATTCAACATGTGTTTGTAATGGCCTAATTCTGGAAATTCAATTAAGAGTGGCCTAAAAGCATAATAGGTGCCTTGTAATGGCCCTTTTTATTTATTTCCCCACAACTTAAATAATATCAATCCAAACAATTATTTGAGTTGATTTTGCTTTTGAATTCTCCTTCTCTTTCCTTCTCCTTTTCCTACTGACTTCTCCTTTCTACAAAAGCCAAAACAAACAGGCCCTTAGGGGGCCTTTGGAATGACTTTTTTTTAGGTGCTTTTTTGAGCCCGTTTGGAATGGCTTCTACATTAGTGCTTTTGGCTTTTGATTTTGCCAAAAGCACTTTTAGAAGAAAATAGGTGTTTGGATTGGCTTTTCAAAAAAAGCAAAAGCACCTCGAAAAGCCACAAAAGTGCTTCTGGAAGAAGCTGGGCAGGGGGTGCTTCTCTGAAAAGTAGAAGCCAAAAACATTTAGTAATGTGTGTAGTCATAAATGACCCTACTAATTTATTTAAATTACAATATAAATATATACTATCCCATATAAATAGCATATCCTTTTTGGTAATTTACATATTTCAAAAACACTTTTTACTTTTACACATCCAAACAAACTTTTTAAAAAAAGCTGCTTTTTAAAAATTACACCCAAACACAAAAGTGACATGCTTCTGCTTTTGACTTCTACTTCTACTTTTGCTTTTGGCTTCTGCTTTTTTCAAAAACCAATCTAAACGGGCCCTTTGACTTTTGATTATGCCAAAAGCACTTTTGATGAAAAATAGTGTTTGTTTTGGCTTTGAAAGAAAGCAAAAACACCTCGAAAAGCTGCAAAAGTGCTTCTGGAAGAAGCAACTTAGAGGGTGTTTGGATTGGCTTTTAGTAAGGTGCTTTTGGCTTTTACTTCTGCCAAAAGCACTTTTGGTGGAAAATAAACGTTTGGTTTGACTTTTCAAAAAAAAGCAGAAGCACCTCGAAAAGCTGCAAAAGTGCTTTTGGGAGAAGCAGCCCAGGGGGTGCTTCTTCAAAAAGCAGAAGCCAAAAGCACTTCGTAAATTGCGCAAAGACTTAAATACCCTCATTACTTAATATAAATTACACTATAAATATATCTTATTATCATATTAATTAGCATGTCCTTTATGGTAATTTACATATTTAAAAAGCACTTTTTACTTTTACACATCCAAACACACTTTTGAAAAAAAGCTGCTTTTCAAACATTCTATCCAAACACAAAAGTTACATGCTTCTGCTTTTGACTTTCACTTCTGCTTCTGCTTTTGGCTTCTGCTTTTTTCAAAAGCCAATCCAAACGGGCCCGTTTGGATTGGCTTTTGAAAAAGCAGAAGCAGAAGTGAAAGCCAAATGCAGAAGCAGTTAACTTTTGTGTTTGGATGAAATGTTTGAAAAACAGCTTTTTTTCAAAAGTGTGTTTGGATGTGTAAAAGTGAAAAGTGCTTTTTAAATGTATAAATTACCAAAAAAGACATGCTACTTAATATGATAATTATATTTATAGTGTAATTTATATTAAGGGGCCGTTTGGAATGGCTTATTTTGAAGTGTTTTTTGGCTTTTGCTTCTGCCAAAAGCACTTTTGAAGGAAAATGAGTGTTTGTTTTGGCTTTTGGGAAAAAACAAAAGCACCTCGAAAAGCTGCAAAAGTGCTTCTGGGAGAAGCAGCCCCGGGGTGCTTCTCCGAAAAGCAGAAGCCAAAAGCACCTAGTAATGTGTGCAGAGTCATAAATGCCCCTATTAATTTATTTTAATTACACTATAAATATATACTATTATATATAAATAGCATATCCTTTTTGGTAATTTACACATTTCAAAAGCACTTTTCACTTTTACATATCCAAACACACTTTTGAAAAAAAACTGCTTTTCAAACATTCCATCCAAACACAAAAATTACCTGCTTCTGCTTTTGGCTTTCACTTCTGCTTCTGCTTTTTTCAAAAGCCAATCCAAACGGGCCATAAGTAATGATGGTATTTAAGTCTTTGCACAATTTACGAAGTGCTTTTGGCTTCTGCTTTTTGGAGAAGCACCCCCTGGACTGCTTCTCCCATAAGCACTTTTGCAGCTTTTCGAGGTGCTTCTGCTTTTTTAAAAAAGTCAAATCAAACGTTTCTTTTTTCCCAAAAGTGCTTTTGGCAGAAGCAAAAGCCAAAAGCACCTTGGTAGAAGCCAATCCAAACACCCTCTTAGGGGTGCTTCTCCAAAAAGCGGAAGTCAAAAGCACCTAGTAATGTGTGTAAAGTCTTAATTGCCCATACTAAATATAAATTACACTATAAATATATCTTATTTCCAATATAAAAAACATGTCTTTTTTGGTAATTATTTCATTCTAAAAGCACTTTTCGTTTTTATACATCCAAACACATTTTTTTTAAAAAGGTTGATTTTCAACATTCTATCTAAATACAAAAGTTACCTGCTTCTGCTTTTGATTTTTACTTCTGCTTCTATTTTTTTCAAAAGTCAATACAAACGGCCCTAGTAATGTGTGCAAAAGCAAAAGCACCTCGAAAAGATGCAAAAGTGCTTCCGGGAGCAGAAGCCAAAAACACATAGTAATGTGTGCAAAGTCATAAATGCCCCTACTAATCTATTTAAATTACACTATAAATATATACTATCCTATATAAATAACATATCTTTTTTGGTAATTTATATATTTCAAAAGCACTTTTCACTTTTCCACATCCAAACACACTTTTGAAAAAAAAAAATTGATTTTCAAACATTTCATCCAAACACAAAAGTTACATGCTTCTGCATTTGGTTTTCACTTCTGCTTCTGCTTTTGACTTCTGTGTTATTCGAAAGACAATCTAAATGGGTCCTTAAACTCCATAATCCATACCACTCAGGCCAACTGCATTTAGTTAAAAAAAATAGGAGTACTTCATAATTTTTCTAACAATGTGGAGTATCATGATAGTTTGGTATTTTGTCATTTTCGAGACGAACGCATTTTGAGGAGGGGCATTAAATTTCTCAAATCAATCTCATATACATCCCACTTTCTAACACAACCGTTTGTTAGAGGTTGCCGCACATGCTCGAGTCAGTCAAGTGGCACCAAATAAGTAAGTACTTCATTTTGTCCTCAATATATATATACACAAAAGTTGCAAGCATATACTTTGGTCCATCCATTGCCCATTATATTGCTTTTCACTTTAACTCAACCTTCACTCGATTTGGTCGAACCAACCTTTTTAATTGGACGCTATAAATTAGCTAGTCGCGGACCTCGCGGTCTCCAGCCCGTGGGGGGGGGGGGGGGGGGGAGGGGGGTCCAAAGTCGCTCAGGCACTTTAAAGTTCATTCACGGCTGTTATTGGGGAGTATTTTTTCTGATACCACAGTGATTATATGATGTCCCGATTGATTTTTGGGATTTTTATAAATGTGATGTCGGGCATAATTTTGTGACACAAGCTACTCACAAAATATTATTCTCCATCACATTTACATGCTCTCTCATCACGTTTCATGTACAGACTCTCTCTTAGTATGTACTTCCTTCGTATTCATATGTTTTTTACGGACCCACTTTTTTTCACGCAATCCAATTTACATTTTAAAATATTAATAACTTAAATTCAGTACAAGTAAAAATTCTAAAAGTTGGATATTTAAAAACTACACAACGAGATGAATCTAAATAGATTTCATTTGACTATATTTTAGATTATATAACTATGATAAAACTTTAAGTGAAAGTTTGTGTATAAATAGGAGCACATTAGCAAATATAAGAAACATTTGATACGGAGGTAATATGTAATCGGACTTATACTTAGGCCATCTCCAACCACACCCTCCAGTTTTGCAGGAGCTACAGTACAAATCTCTATTTTTGCAGGACTGCTACAGTAATTGTATCTCCCACCCAACCCTCCATTTTTGCAGGGTCAAAGAATATTCCCCACATATTCCATTTCATATATTATTTTATATTACTTTCCATATTTACAAATAACACCCAACATTTTATAATTTTTACATAATTCCACTTCACAATAATATTCAAAATTATTATTGTATATCATTATTCTTATTTAAATTTATTTAGTACTTTTTAATTATTTGATAACATAAATTAATGAAAAAATACTTTTAATAAAAGAAATTCGTAATATTACGAAACAACACTTATTATATAATATAGATAGAACACATAACATTAATTACGCAAATCCAATAATACAACATAATTAATCATTCGAGTTACTATATTGTTCCCATATGTGCTCAATCAAAGCATCACATAGTTCGTAATGTGCATCCCTGCTTCTGATTCGAGTGTATTGCTCGAGAAATTGATGATATTCATCTTGATTTGTTGCCTTTTCAATGGATGGGAGCGGTGCCTCTTGATACTCTCTTATTGGCGCACTAATATCACGTTCTTCTTCTATTATCATATTATGCATGATAATGCACGCAGACATTATATCATGCAAAATATTTTTATGCCAATAACGACTTGGTCCTTTCACGATCGCCCAGCGTGATTCACTACGAAAAAAAAGAGTTTTAGTGAGGAAAACAGTTGTCACTAACTTGTCACTAAAAATTCTGTCACTAGCTTTAGTGACAAAATTCTGTCACTAAATCTAGTTGTTTTGTCACTAAATCTAGTGACAATTGTTTTCTCACTAAAAATCTTTTTTTTCGTAGTGATTGTAGAACTCCAAATGCGCGCTCTACATCTTTCCTGCAAGATTCTTGCCTTTGTGCAAATAAATTTTTTTTTGGGCCACGCGGGTTACTAATAGTTTGTACAAGAGTGGCACATTTAGGATAAATACCATCAGCTAAATAATAACCCATTTCATATTGTTTTCCTTGAATGTTATACCGTGCGGGAGGTGCAACACCCGAAGTAAGATCTGTAAACAATGTCGAAGAGTTTAAAACATTAATATCGTTATTAGTTCCCGGCATACCAAAATACGCATGCCAAATCCAAAGGTCATAATCTGCCACAACTTCAAGAATTATATATGGTTTTCCACTGCGACCTGCATATTGCCCTGCCCAAGCAGTTGGACAATTTTTCCACTCCCAATGCATACAATCCAAACTACCCAACATATCGGGAAAACTACGACTTTCACCAATATGAAGCAATCGCTCAATATCAGCTGCATTGGGGGCTCTGAGATAGCGTTCTGAAAAAATCTCAACAACTGCACGACAAAATCTTTTAACACATTCAATAGTTGTTGATTCACCTATCTTTATGTATTCGTCAGTGGAATCCGCCGGTGCACCATATGCTAGCACCCAGAAAATTGCAGTTGCTTTTTGATAGGTAGACAAGCCAAGCCTCCCAAGACCATCCCGTCTTTGTGTGAAATATATATCATGATCTTTCACTGCATCAACAATTCTAAGAAACAAACTTCGAGATAATCGAAATCTTCGTCGAAATGTTTGTTCATCATATAGTGGATTAGTTGAAAAATAATCATTAAATAATCTCAAATCTGCTTCCTCACGATTACGATTAACAACTACATGACCTGGAACAGAGCCACCGTGAATTGGTTGAGGTATGTCGAAGCAACGCCGGAAAAGATTATTTATTTGAATTGATGATTCCATTATTGCTTCATCTGCATCAATCAAATTCATAAATGGGAACTGCTGCTCTTCACCTTCATCAGATGAACTCTGAAATGAAACACCACCAACACTAAAGAAATTCATATTGGAATATAAGTGATTAACAGAAAGTTTAGGATGATTTTTCGTGTAAACACCATATCAATTTATAGAATATATGAAGAAGAAGATATGGATAATGCATATCTCATCCTATGGTTGTGTGAATTAAAAATGCTGAAGACCTGAAAGTGAGTGGAACATCAGAAATTGATACTGTAAGTATTACATATTTATGTGTTCTTTATATATGCTTTTTATGTGCACAAATACATTTAATTCTTAATTATTATGTGCAGTTAGCGATGGCTAGAGACATGTTTAAAAGGAATCCAGCAGGGTCAAAAAAAGGATTTCATTTCGATCATGTTTTTGAGATAATGAGGAATTTAGAAAATTTTAAAGATCATAATGAACTAAGGAATCCACATAAAATTGCTCGAAAAAATTTCTCTACCCATGTGTCATCATCATCGGAAAATGCTACATCCGACTCTCCTAGAATTTCATCATTTAATATTAACTTATCTGATGATAATGTTGATGTAACATCATTTCCTTTAGCTACGGAAACTGATGGATTTTCTCATGAACGACCAATGGGGGTGAAAAAAGCAAAGGCCAAAAGAAAAAATGATGATGCATATGGTGCTGAGTTTGCCAAGTTGGATGAACACAATGCAACAATTCAAGCAATGATGAAGGATAATGCTGTTGAAAGAGAGAAGTACTTTGCGCTTGAACAGAAAAAATTGCCAATCCAACAAGAAAAAATGGCATTGCATCAAGCTAAACGAGAAGATAAAATAATGTCGGTAGACTTGAGTGCCATTACAGATCCTACTACATATGCTTATTATAAACAAGAGAAGGAAAAAATCATGCGCAACCTAATGGGAAATCCACCGGAAGATTCTTCGTCGGGACTTTTTAGTCAATTTTTCAACAATTTCGGTGGGGATGATGGAACCAATTGAGTGATTATTGAGTGAAGAATTTTATGTTGTACTATGCGTGTTTAAGTTTATGTTGTACTAGGTGTTGAAGTTTATGTTGTATTTGGTATTTAATTTTATGTTGGGTTTGCATTTTATGTAATTCTCAAGTTTTTATTATTATTTAATGAGTGTTTAATATTTAAATTAAGTGATTCAACAATATTTATGCACAAAATATATTTTTAAATTATAAAAATAAAATACAAATAAAATAAAAGAATTAAAATATAAATTTAAAAAATAAAAAATAAACTTCTATAATTTCATTTTAACCCTTTGGGGTCAAAATATAATTACAAAAACATATAAACCTATTTTAAAAAAAAGCAAAAAAAAAAAAATTCACACCCAGCGAGTGTGAACAGTGTTCCGCCCAAAGGGGCGGAACACTGTAACTCCCTCCTCTCAAGAGGGAGGGGCCTCCATTTTCGCAGGGTGGGTTGGAGAGGGTTGGAGAACCCACCCTGCCCCCCACCCTGCATTTTTGCCAAAATGCAGGGTGGGTTGGAGTTGATCTTAGAAAAATAACTTTAATAGAAGTATAAATAAGTATAGTTCCTTACTTCCTTTGTACACTTTCAACGTCTACTTTTAACAAAATAAATAATAACCTGTCAAGAATGTATTATCTATTGATTATTTAATCATATAGTTGTACCCATTTCATTGCAAATTAGAAAGGTTCCTTCAAGAGTCTATAAAATTCTTTTGAACTCTTCAAGTTTAAATGTATTTAATTTAAATTTTAAAAAGAAAATCTCAAGGTAATCCATACAATTAAAAGAAGTATTCAATACAAAATCTAAAAAGTAAAAAAAAAAAACAAAAACAAAAACAAAAATAAAAAACTGATAGGTATATACATAAGCATATGAATTTTTTTGGGTAAATATTGACACTTGTGTGTGGGAAAAAGGGCAAGGATAGAGGGTTGGATGGGAAATCGAACCCCAACCATAAGGTTGGAAGTCGGGGATTTCACCACTAAATCAAGTCATCATCTCCTACAAGGTAGATGGTAGGGTGCGGATTTCACTTCATACGGACATTCATTTATAGCCATTGATCAATTAATAAATTTTAATGGTTTGGATTAATTATAGGGTTAGTTTTATAATTTTGTTATTTTTGTACTTAAAATGTAGGGAATTGTGTTTTCCATTTCGTAGTCCACAAATCCGCTATTTTTTGTGAGGGAATTTCTAAAAATATGATAGAAGATTTAGATTTATTGCATCGAGTAGGTAGATTTTCATATAAAGAACATCAAAATCCGAGTACATTTGAGAAAGTTATAGCCATTTGAAGTTTATTGCGATTTCAGCGACTCAATATTTACACCTCAGCGACGGAGCCTACACAATTCAGCGACATGACCTCTACAACTCAGCGGCATGGTTCTATTCATTTTAGCGACACAATTGTATTCATTTCAGCGACATCATTATATGAAAATCTGATATTTTTCTACTTGGAATTTCTGATATCTGATTGAAAAGATTTCTCGCATCGAGTAGATAGATTTTCATATAAATAACGTCCAAATCCGAGTTCATTTGCGAAAGTAGAGCCATTTGTAGTTTATTGCGTAGGCTTTGTTGTATAGGTTACATCGCTGAATTCTTTACGTTATGTCACTGAATCATATAGTCCTGGTCGCTGAATTCTATGGGCCCTGTCGTTGAATTGTATAAGCACTGACGCTGAAAATCGTAATAAACTTCAAATTGCTTTAACTTTCTCATATGAACTAGGATTTCAATGTTCTTTATATAAAAATTTATCTACTCAACGCAAGGAATCTAAGTATTTTATTAGATTTTAGAACTTCATAATAAAAAAATAGCATATTCTCATAAAAACGAGTATCAGATACTTTTAAGGTTCAGCGACACGGATAGAACATTTCAACAACATACCAAACATACTTCTGCGACAAAGACCATACAATTTAGTGACATAGCATGTATAATTCAGCGATATAGCCAATGTCTTTCGGCGACTAATTGTATTCATTTCACCGATATAATTCTATTCATTTCAGCGACGTCATTATATGAGCTATTTATTTTTTTGGAATTTCTAAAATTTGATAAGATATTTAGAATCCTCGCATCGAGTAGATAGATTTTTATATAAAGAACGTCCAAATCCAAGCTCATTTGAAAAAGTTACAGCCATTCGAAGTTTATTGCGTAGGCTTTGTTGTATAGATCATGTCGCTGAGTTACATAGACCATGTCGCTGAATTATGAAGGCGCCGTCGCTGAATTGTGTAGGCTTTATCGCTGAGATGTACGTACTCTGTTGCTGAAAATCGCAAAACTTCAAATGACTATAATTTTCTCAAATGAACTCGGATTTAGACGTTCTTTATATGAGAATCGATCTACTCAATACAAGGAATTTAAATATCTCATCAGATTTTAGAAATTCAAAACATACAAATATGACCTCCGAATATGGTATGTAGAATTATTACCAAATTCACCAATATTAGTATTTATTTTGACAACTATACTCTTAATCAATAATAATCATTGGATGTAAATAAATGTCAATGATCTCTGTCTGTACGGTACAAACACATTTTAATCCGCATAGCAATTGTAACCCTCCTACAATATATGGATTTTATTCTCTATAAATTTTACTGGATTATCTCAAAATTTATAACTATATAAAATTTCTAATAAAACCAATATTTCAACGGATTCGGTAATATTAAAAAAAAAAAAAAAGAAGAAGGGGAAAGAAGTCACTCAAACGCTTTATACACTCTATACAAAATCAACCAAACATGTTAAAAGAATCAAAATCCTATGAAATCCAATTTAACATATTTGAAGTCCTACACAAACATACCGACTAACCAAATCGGGCTTAATCTTTTTTTTTTTTTTTTTTCGGGGAAAATGAGGGCTGGGCCGAATAATTTTTTACTTGCTTTTTTATTGTCTTAATTTATTTTGTCTTTACTTTTTTATAGTCTTTAATTTATTTTTCTTCAGCTGCTTTTTCCGCTTTGTATGAAGTTTTTATTAACATCTCCCTAGACCCAGAATTTTGGGTCCGGTTAGGGTGCAATCATGAAAATACACAGCACATCAAGGCATGAATTATAACCATCCATTTTAATCCAACGGTTGTAAATAGAAAAGGGTAAAGTTGTCCAAAGAAAGTATAACGGTTTCATTAGTTAACATATTAACTAAATTACCTTATATAGGAATTTGTATCCTAATTAAATGTAATAACTTAACAATTAACTAAAATAAAAAATATAATTATGATTTAAATTATTTCAACAATTCAGTATTAAATCAAAACGGGCTCTGCAACGAAAATGCTTCTTTTCAGCGATAAAGGCAAATTTTTTTTTTCCAACAAGATATAAAATATTGTTTTAAGCGAAGCAAATAATTATTTTCAGCGATGAAAATAAATTACTGATTTAATTATATATACATATACGATATTGGGATTATAGTATACCGTCGCTGAAATATATAACATATTGTCGCTGAAAAGTCTTACTAATAATCGCTGAAATACATAAAAAAGTATTGCTGAAATATATAACATACTGTCGCTAAAAAATCTTACTAATCATCGCTGAAATACATAAAAAAGTATCGCTGAAATACAGTAGAATATATAACTTTCATTTATATCTTTAAAATATTTTGACTCGCTGAAATACATGACATTTGATCGCTGAATTTGTAAGTGTTAGAATACTTTTATTTCATTTACTTTAAAATAGTCAAACTAAGCAGTTTTTTTTGTCCTCTTTCTCAAATTACTACTGCAAGTCACGTGAGGTATGTTGTTCCTCAAATTACTCACTACAAGTCACGTGAGCGGAATGATGATGCATTGGAACAATAAAAAAATATTGATTAAAAGAATAAAAAAGTAATGGGCTATGACCAAATAAAATAACTAGCAAAACACATTTCAAGTGAAAACAAATACTCTATGACTCTCTCTCATCGAGGGCCTAATCGCTAAAATATACTTGTAGACGTCGCTGAAATCTTGTCTATCTTGTCTATGTGTCGCTGAAATCAATTGTGACTAAATCTCGCCTATGTGTCGCTGAAATCAATTGTGACTAAATTACTTAAAATAGACTGCTGATTCATCTCCGCAAAAAAAAAGATACTGATTCATACTCCTCAATAATAAAAATGCAAGTGACAATAAAATTACTATTTTATCCTTTATGTTAATCTGGACCATTGAAATAAAAAGTAAATGAACGGTTGAGATTCGCCTAATGATGTACTGCGGAATGGGCCTCCGCACCCTAACTTCGGCGCAGAATTTTACCATAAAAAAAAAAAAAGACATCCCCCTAGACCCTCCTATTTGGTTATCATATCTCCATATTATTTGGTTATAAAATTTGTTACCAATATACCGTGGTATTTGTGGCCGTTTGTTAATTTTATTTATTTAATGGATAAAATAAAATACTCCCTTTGTCCCATTATTTATGTCTCAAAACTTTTTTGACACACCGTCCAATGCATTTGTTTAACACTTAATATCTTAAAATGTACATATATAAAAATTATGTAAAATATATATTCTAAAACTACATGATTAGACGAATCTAATAAGACCAAACTTGACTATATTTTTTATATATATAATTGAGATAACATTGGGTAAAAGTTGATCAATGAACAATGTCATAAGTCAAAATGAGACACTTCTAATGAGACGGATGGAGTATGTTATACTTCATAGTTCTCATGTTCCTTATTATATTGAGTAATTTTGATCAAATATTCTAATACAGTTATATGAGAAAAAATATAATCAAATAAGATGTTATTATATTCATTTAATCAAATAATTTTAGAATATTAAATATTTATCATTTTTATATATATACAATTTGAGTTACTAATGTTTACAAATGTGTATTAAATTCAGTAGAAAATAGAAATCCAACATGTAATAATATAAGTAACGGAGCTAGTATTATAAAGTCATCCATGGCTGATGGCCCCTTGTCGACCCTATCAACAACATTCATACACCAGAAAATTGACGAGGCAAACTCCAAAGCTGTAGTGAAGCAGCTGGAATTAGAAATTTCGAAGATAATAGAAAATCCTAAAGTTAGACGAACGGATCGTGGAATCGTCATATTTGGGCCAGATTATTTGGGCTTTCTTTTGGGCCAGATTTATTATACAATCATTATATGATAATAACTTGGCCCATTTACAACGAGAGGACCAACTTGGATCTAATATTGACAGATTTTTTTTTTTTTTTTTTTTTTTTTTTTGTGGGAGCCCATGCCACACAAATTACTAAGAAAATAAAGGGAAGGAATAGGGGCTGGTGGAGAATCGAACATCTAAACTTTAGGTTAAAAGTCAAATGACTTAACCACTTGCGCTAATAAGTACGCATCCCTTAATATTGACAGAAATTTAAAAGGAACTGAGAAATTAAATGCTTGAAAAATTGTCAAATTGTCTTCAAATTCTTTATTATTTATAAAATACTCCGTATATATATTCATCTATTATCTACTAACAATAAGTTATACTTGGTTTAGTGGATAAGTTCCCTAACTTCCAACTTTTAGATTGGGAGCTCGATATCCCACTCAGCCTCATATTCCTCCCCTTTATCTATTTGTAATTTGTGTGCATGGACTCTCATCCCATTTTTTTTAGTCTGTATAGGTTGTTTAGCAAAAAAAAAAGGTTATAGATATAATCCCGAAAATAATGGTTGAAAAGCTGCCAATTTAAAATATACTCCTTCAGTCTCACTTAAAATGTTGATTTCTGCACACAATCCAGTGCACTTTTTAAATCGTTAATATTTCAAAATATATAAAACTAAAAATTATGTAATATATATATTTTGAAATTATACGATTAGACTAATCTAATAAGATCAAACTCGACTTTCAATAAACAAAACAATTTACTAATATACTATACACCTAGCTAATTTTAGTACAAAAATCGAAATTTTATTTCAAAAACTTCCGAGATGATGATCCTCAATCGAGTCTCGCTCAACACAGATTGCGTGCCACAATTCTATTTTCAATAACGTTCCAAAAATAGACACATTGTATTTTTTATTTTTGGCGAAGCCGAAGCCGGAAAATAAAAATAGACACGTTGTATTGAGAATAATTATGCAGTCAAACAGTTGTTGTCAAAAGCACACTGTAATTATAATATATATAAGTATTCATTGGCTTTTCCAAGAGTTGATTTGTTAGTCTTTGATGGACATATGTTTCAGGATGAGTAGATTTAAATACATACAGAATATTAGTTTGTGATCTGAGCCGTCGTCATTTAATTAAGATGCATGGTCCGAAAGCCATGTAATAAAACCCTAAAGCTGGCCTGCCTGCCTCACAATATATACTGTATGGCATCGATCAACACAAAACTTATTTTCCTCGCTCCCGATCATCATTTCCCAATCGAACTAATTAGTAATTTGTTATTGCAGGCGATCGAGGGAGGCAAATGTTATATGTGCACCACAAAATTAATTAAACCAGTGGCCAAATGTTGAAAAGATATACGATCGAAAAATGAATGCATAGTCAGTTTATATATTTGAAATTGGACAATGATTAATGGGTTGATAAAATGAGGGTTGTGAGTTGTGACGATGGAAAGTTGGAAATGACGACGACGACATGGTTTGTATGTGTCAGAGTCTTCCACCACACATAAAGACAAATTAAACAAGCCCCGCCCCCCACCAGTGAGTCCACCACCGATTCACTTTGTAAATCAATGGTTGATATCAACTTAAAAGGTAAAAAAATATAATTTTGTCATATTATTCCAAAATATACTTAGTACATTTCAGCGACAATTTGTATACATTTCAGTGATTTGTTAATATTTCAGCGACGGACGTAATACCGTCATCGCTGCTTTTGTATGTTTCAGCATAGTATATTTCAGCGACATGCTATAGTTTTTTTTCAGCGACTTGATAATGTTCATTCCAGCGACTTCATAATGTTGAAACTTCAATTCTTTGGTTTAATATATTTCAGCGACGAGCTGTATGTATTTCAGCGACATGATGTGTGTATTTCAGCGACGGACTGTGTATATTTCAGCGACATGCGACAATATTTTCAACGATAACAACCTACGTATATTTCAGCGACTTGACCGTTTTACATTTTTTGGACAATTTTACCCTTTTACATTTTGAACCGTTGGATTTTAAATGAACGGTTGAAATTGGTACATTGATGTGTTGCAGATCTTGTTGATTGCTTGCACCGCAACCAATCCCATTTATTTATTACTCCAATTTGTTATCCGGCGTGCCTGCCTTTAATAATTATCACCTATATATTATTAATCTATATACTAGCTAGTATATATTTTCTTGTACTACCATCTTTACTACTTTTATATACGATCGATCCTTACACACACGCACACATATGTATACGTGTGTGTATTATGATATGTAAGGATATCAAATCATAATCAAACTGACTCACTCTCGGACAAATTAAAGTGCCTTATCCACTCCATGTCTCATGTTTGTATTGGGGTGACAAGAAAGTCATATATAGTGGCCGGGGAAATGCATGAATCTCCTTCCCAACTCGAATTTAAACGAATTTCTTGATTATAATTAAGGATCATCATCATCATCATCATTATAATTAAGTTGGAATACAACTTCCTTAAGTTACGATATAGCCTATAAATCATTAGACCCTAAATTAAATACCAAAAATGTCTCAAGTTAGAATATACGTACAGTACATATATATGTTGTCATTTACTCATTTTTATATAGCGTGTAATTAAAGAGGGCGAATAACGGATACACGCGCCGTACGTGTCTTAATGCATAGTATATCTATGGTTAAATTAAAGCAATCCTGATGCATGCCAGGAAGAAGCCAAATTAATTAATTAAAAGCCACTGAAAAAATGAGCAATGCAAGCATAATACATGTGAGTTGTGACTACTTCTCGATCGTCCATCTTTCATTGGGTAATCATCAACTGCATGCATGCTGTCCACAATAGGGGTGTGCAAACTATTCGAACCGATTCGCTGAATTGTAAAATCGAATTGAAACCGAACCGAATTTCCGGTTAACTGAGGACCCCGGTTCAATTACAAATACTTCATTTAAGTATTTACCCGGTTCAAATACAAATACAAATACTTTAATTTTTTTCCCCGATTAATCGAACCGAACCGAATATATTTCTTGTGTTAAAAGAATTATATATATTGTATATTTTGTACATATTTAATGGTACATAATTGTATATCAATAACATATATTATTATTTATTTAATGTTTTAACTATATAATAAAATAAATATTAAAAGTAAAGATAATTATCAAAAATATGTCCTATATTGATTTTTTGCCCTTAAGAATACTTATTATTGTAATAGACACTAGACTAAGATTTTTTAAATATACTAATATATTTTGATAACATTAAAAGGAATCACCAAATTCGATAATTATATGATTTTTAAAAATTGTATAGTAATAACCTCAAAATATACCTACAAAAGGTTAAGAATTAAGAAATTAAGATTTGATTATAAAGTTTAATAGACTTGGATAAAATATTCGAACCGAATCGCTTAACCGCTGAATCGAATCGAAACCGAACCCCCGGTTAACCGAGGAGTCCGGTTACAAATACAAATACTTCATCTAAGTATTTGTCAGGTTCAAATATAAATATAAACACCTCAAGAACTCAGGATAACCGAACCGTGCCTAGTCCACATATATGCTCCTCTCAAAATTCCACACTTAAAATTGTCCGCATGCATATTAATTTCTCTCGTGTTGTCACCTTCCATCCTTAAATATATTTAGAATAGTGATTGACTGATGACTCATACACACACACACAAACACACATTTATAATAAAAATAATCAATATACGTACTAAGGTCCTGTTGTCTGTATAGCAATATAGCATGACTCTCACATTTTTGTTTAAGCAAAATGTCTTCTACTACTACTATTTACCAAAAAAATCCCCAATTTATTACTAGTACAATGACAATGATAATATAGCATTATTATTTCTCAATTCTCATGATACATACTAGTGTAAGTATATAAGATAATTTAAGATCACTTATTACCGTTTAATTTTTGCACGCAAATGTAGAAATTTACAAAATAGGTAGATGTATAATAATGATATAATTGAGGCTATATATATAGATAGAGATAGAGTGGGGTGGGTTTGAGATATCATCATGATAATGTTGATGAGGGGGGTGTGGTATTATTGTAATTAATTACTCTGATTTCTGATTCTGATCATCATTTCTTGTTGTGATGATCCAATGGGCGAAATTTTGGAGGGTGGAAAGATCAACCCTGTAATGTTTGTGAGTGAAGTTGTGGAAATCGGACCATGTGAAACGTGGATACATCTCTCCGCACCCTAATCCCAGGGTTAGATCCTCTGGTGGCGCTATCACTTTGTCCTCCCTGGGGCACAAGAACACCACCATCGATACTCTTTCCTTTGTCCTGTTCACCACTGCCCGGTGCTTGCAGCTCTTGTACTCCCCATTTGTCATCGCCTATGTATAGTATAATTAATCCATCAATTAATATGCATGTAATGTAATAATTAATCGATATGATCAGTTAGTCCGATCCGATCCACTTATAAGTAACTATTACTATATTGTTGGTTGCTAGCTAGCTTACAACAAAGGTGTCGCCGAGGTTGACGACGAGGGCGCCGGGTCGGGGCCTGACGGGCTTCCACGTCATCATCATGTGATCAACATCATCGTCAGA